>JAQPPZ010003949.1:0-81128 GCA_028583015.1 Wollemia nobilis
TTTTGCATAAAGAAGAAAATAGGTGATAGGATATTTAAGGAGACACCAACCATTGACTAAAAAGATTTACTTTAGCATCCTAGCCTATTAGATCCAACAACTTACCATATGCTTGAGCCTACCTTATCAATATACAATAGTCAATAAGGTCATGCCTACTACATCAACAAGTGAAAATTCTAGGAGAAATATGACAAATAGTTAATGGTGCAACCATCCCAAAAATAATAGTACCAAGACATGTCAAGGATGATTTGTCATCCAAAGTCCTAAAAGCTCCCAATACTGATGGCCCTAGTTCTAGAGACCTTGAAGCTACTAATTCTAATTGTAGAAGGATTTTGGTTACAAAGTAGGGGATAAATTTTAGGCCTTCTCCAAATTTTCAAAGGAAAAGGACCATCCTCATAGCATATAAATAAACCTAAATATTGGAAGAGAAAGGATAAAAATATTCATAATCTTCTTGTGTTGAATATGATTTAGAATCATGAAATGATAACTATTGAGGATATCCTAGTTCTCGTCTAGGGTTAAAAATTACATAATTACTAGGACCACCCAATCCCAAGGGGCTTTCAAGAAGGTTCTCCTAAATCCATTCTGAATCTAGACAAGTTCCTCTTCCTCCCCCAAAAAGGTCTAGGTCTCCTTTTCCAATGAATGCTTTTCACGATTGTGAACCAGGCCATCGACCATAAGTCTAGTGACCTCAGCAATGAGAATAATGTTAATATCGAACTCCATATTTCCTACCCTAACCGCTCCGTCTTGCCATGAGTAGGCCAGATGTTTGGCCATTTCTCTATGGTGACCAAAGAATTTCAACAAAAATGGGAGGATATTTCCTTTTTTCAAAATCTTTCTCACATCCTCCTCAACTAATAAAGACATGGGTTCCAACACAAGGGTGTCCATACTGATAAATCTTCAATACTCGCTCTCTAGAATCTTCTTACAATTAACTCTCTAAGTATCACTCAATGGCCCTCCACTGGAAAATGGGGAAATTATTAAAATAAATAAAATCTGACAAAGACTGGAACTATGGTTCACCCAATCAATTGAATTCCTTAGGAGCCCTTGTTTCTCCATATCTAGAGGAATAAAGTGGGGGTACAAAGCAATTAGGTAGAGGAGAAGGCAATAACACAAGAAGTAAAATTGGAAGAATATCCAATTGCTACCTTTTCACTAACGCACAACTTTAGGATCAATCCATAGAAAAACTATAATGCTTGTGTTACCAAGGCATTTCGGGAAACTTCTAAAATTAAATTTAAAAATGTTGTACCATGAGTGCATTGACAGGGGCTAAAGGGTGATGATTACCATATCCTATCATGACTATGTGAAGTGCTTAATGGCACACTTCCACTTTACAGTGATGATTACTTTGATCTCTCTCTACCAACTCAGCATATGGGTCGATGAATAATAGCTAAAAAAATGATTGGGTCTCTGTTAATCCACCAAGGATTCCCATTTTTCTCTTTCCTTAAATATTTTCTATGATGAAGGATGACAAACCAATCCTCGAAAGTCATCATTTTCAAGGATATAATTGTGATTTGGATTGAGATCCGACTACCAACACACTCGATATCTTTCCCCCATGCTCTAGAAAAAATTGTGTTATTAAGTCTTTGCAGGTTTTAAAATTGGCATCAGATAAGTGTTTAAAGACATTCCAAAAAATATTGCTTTTAAGAAGTTTGGTATTATTAGTGATAGACTAAATTATCAAATAGAACTAACTATACCTCCATGTGAGGATCTTGGAATTTCCCTCTTGACATCTAGGATGGATCATGTCCTTCTAGCACCCCCACCAAAATATGGTTATGAAAAGTAGAATAAGGAAAGAGACCACAAGCACTTTGGATCTCATCATGGCAAGAGATAAAATATTTGAATTTAAAAAATGGTGGGGATGCCACATCAACCAAGAGAACTTTAGCTTTTGGGTACAAAGTACCCAAAAAAGTCAAATTGAAAAAGGGGATGTACTATCTTGACCTGGTTGTATCATCAATAGAGATAATATCCACTAGAAAAATTTCCCTCCAAATATTTAAACCTTCATGATTAACCCCTTGGTTAGCCAAGAAATTAGTAGATCATTTTCCTTCTCTAAAAGTGTGGATCTCTACCAAATTTTGGATTAATATTTGGACTTCCAAGATAAGATTCGAGATGGTCCAAGTAGGCGTTTGTATACCTTTTTCCATGTTTGTAACATTAAGAGAGTCCCCCTCAATAATTACATTTCTAGAGTCTAAAGATACAACCTATGAGACACCTTGGAATAAGTCTCTTTCTTCTACAAAGTGGCTGGTCTGAGTTCTCAAGTTCTCAAAAAAGGTTAGGATTATTTCCCCATTATGATTTCTTATAAGCCATCCCACTCTAGAGGGTCTAGGGTTTCCTTTCGAAGCTACATCAAAATTCAATTTCAACCAGCCATGCGAAGGTGATTCCCACTTAATATTGGATATATCTGGTGGAGCCTAGGGATTAACCAACTATGGCTCGGGGATAAAGCCACGAAATTTTTCAATAGAAGACTTCTTTCCCACCATAACAATTTACATATTATGAATTCCGGTATTATCCGTAGAGTACGTTACCATCTGTAAAGCAATATTCCTATTTGAGTGAGTCAAGTTCTTAAACACCCTAGAATTTATCTCCTTCCAAACACACCACCAAACATAGGACAGACCAAACTTCCAAAAGTAGTGAAGTCATGGAGAAAGTAATGAGACATCCATTGATCCATTAAGTTTGCAAGATTACTAGAAAAACCCATTGGATATTGGATTCATTGAGAAAGAAGATAAAAACATCCTGTGTGAAGGGGTAATTGAATAAAATATGACCAAGGGATTCTTTCGCACATCTGCACAAGAAACAAGCATTAGGTAAAATCATACCTTATTTTTGGAGGTTATCCAATGTTAAGAACTTGCCCTGAGCTACCAGCCAAAAATGATATTAATCTTTGGGGTCAATCCTTTTAACAAAATTTAATTCTTAACGAACCAAGGATCCGGTGGCCCTTCAATCAAGAAATACACTGACCTAACAGAAAAATTCTTGCTCTTATTGGAACCCTAGATAAACCTATTCGGGGTATTCCTCCGAGGGATGATAATCCATTTGGGAATATCATATAGTGCTTTAAAATCTAAAACCTCCTCTTGGTGAAGGCCTAGAAAATCAAAATATTTCCAATGAGGATGGTCATCAGACCTTTCAAAAAAATCACTTACCATAGTGCCCCAGAAATGATCAGTGATTGGTTTTATAAAATTTAGATTAGACATGGCACCTAGTGGGATCTCAACCGCCTAGGATTCATTCTAAAAATTAGTGGACCTACAATCGCCTAGACACCATCTACCACCTTTAGAAATATTTGAATGAATTTTAATCAGGTTTGACCAAAACATTAAGCCCTGAGAAGGGATTGGAATCTTCAGAAATTAGCTTCTATTGTTCAAATATTTGACTTTAGTGATCTCCACCCAACTAACACTCTCATCCTGAACTAGCCTCCATCCTTGCTTGGTGACCAGAGATTTATTCATGATTTTCAGCATTCTGATGTCTAACCCACTCTCCTCTTTCTTGTTGCAAACTTGGTCCCAGGCCACAAGGTGAAATTTCTTTTTCTCACTTGCCCTTGACCACAGGAAAAATATTGGATTTATTCAATATTTTCTAGAATATTACCAAGAATTCAGAAGAAATATAAGAAATACATAGGAATACTTTGAAGGGTAGCTTTAACTAACATTAACTTTCCTACTTGGTTCAACAGAGCACATTTCCACCTAGCCATATTCCTTTGGACCATTTCAACCACAAGTTCCCATAGAGATGATTTAGATGCACCAAAAAATATTGGCATCCCTAGGTAAAATGAAGGCAAAGAACCAATCCTACATACCAGAATATCCATGATTCTCCTTTGCATGTATTATGGGGTATTAAAGAAAATGATGATACTTTTACGAAAGTTAACAATATGACCCACCATGAGCTCAAAATATTTCAAAATGCCTTTAATAGCTATTGCCTAAGGGACTAAAGCAAGGAAGGAAAGACGAGTGTCATTATAAAATTGGTGATGGGGTATTGGGTCGATAGGAATAGGCGGTTTTAACCCTTTTATGGTAGGATTAGCACTAGTGGCACACCCTATCGATTCTTCCAGTAGAATAAAGAGGTACAAGGATAAATGGTCCCCTTGAAATATGACCTTGCAACTTATAAAATACCAAGCTAGGGACCCATTAACCATAACTAAAAACATAGCAGAGGAAACTCAAGAATTGATCAGCTTTATACATTCTTGTTCAAAGCCAAACTTATTCAAGACCTTGAATAAGAAATCCTATGAAACCCTGTCATATGCTTTGTTCATATCCAACTTGAGGAGAGTCCCTAGTTTTCCACTCTTGATTGTCGAGTGAATAATTTCATGAACTGCTATTATCCTATCAAGGATTTATCTGCTAGCGACAAAGCCACTTTGCAGTTGATCAATGATAACTGGCAGTATATTTTTTAGCCTACTAGCCAAAATATTCTTCAATATTTTGAAAGAAGTATTATAAATACTGATTGGCCTGAATGCCATGAAGTCCTTAGCATCAGTTAACTTAGGGATTAGAAAAAGGAAAGTTGAATTTACATCTAAAGGGACCAATTTCATTGACTATATTTTTGTAAGGGCATTCCAGATGTCAGGGCCCACAATATGCCAAAACCACTGAAAGAAGATTGGAGGGAACCTGTCCGATCTCAAAAATTTTAGACCTCCCATAACAAAAGAAGCCTCTCTATGTTTTCATCCTTGTACAGATCACAGAGGGTTTTGTTCATCTCTTCAGAGATGATAGGTGGTATATTGACTAGCAATCTATCTTCAACTTGATAATTTCCATCTAGAGAGGAACAAAGGAGTTCTTTGAAGAAATTAATGGCCTCCATTCTAATCTCCGTAATGTCCTCAATTATATCCCCATTAGAATTTCTAATTACCTTAATCCTATTATTGCTTTTGTGTCTCAACATAGTGGAATGGAAATATTTTGTGTTACGATTTCCCTATTTGAGCCTTAGAGATCTAGCATTTTGCCTCTACATGATTTCTTCTTCCACAAGGACATTATGAAGATTAGCAAGAATATATTTTCCCCATTTTCTTAGGTTCTCTGAAGGACTTAGAGTTTCAGAAAGATATTCCGGCTCCTAGAGTTGGTTTTGAAGGTCAATTTTCCTGGAATTTGCACTTCCAAAAATAATTTTGTTCCAGATATTTAGGTTAGCTTTTATGAATATGAGCATAGAGGTAATTTGATCCATACAAGATCCCGAGAAGCTATGAGCCCACCATTCCTGAACTTTGGTTTCAAGATATTGATGTTTTAACCACATCACTTCAAACTTGAATGTCCGAGGGAAGAAGGCCAAGTCCTGCATTTTTCTAACATTATTGTGTTATGATCTAAGGTCAGTTTGGGGAGAGAGTAGAGAGAAGCATATCCAAAAAAAATGATTCCTTCTTTTAACACTAGCATTCTGTCCAACCTGATATGGATGTTATGGTTTGCTATAAGCCTATTACTCCAAGTGAATTTGGATTCTTTTAATTTGATATCCATCATTTCCTAAGAATTAATAAATGAAGTGAAATCCTCCATACTAATGGAAATTGAGGTTCCACCTTTTTTATCAGAGGGATAGAGAGGTGTATTAAAATCACCAGCAAGAAGCCATGTCTCCCCTTTGAATATTTCCCTCATAGCTCCCAAAGAATCCCACAACGTTGATCTATTTAGGATAGAATTTGGCACATAGATATTGGAAGTAATTCATTTGAATCCCAAATATTTTAAAGAAAACAAAATAATAATAACCTGATCAGATATAAACAAGGTTGACCCATCAACAAAATTAGGGTCCCACATACATAATAGGCTCCCTATGGAACCATTGGACGAAATGGCCATAAAATCGGCCTCTTTCCAAATTCTTCTCTTAATTATTAATGCGCAACCACTATCCATTTTAGTTTCCTGAAGAAGAATAATATTTGGTTTAAAATCCTTTCTAATAGACACTACAACTCTCTACTTGGGAATCCCTTTAAGGTCCCTGATATTCCACGAAAGGAACCTCATTTATGAGGTTTGATAAGACTACCCCCATAAAAAGATTTGAGGGAATGACAAAATAAATGAAGTTTAAGTTGTTTACCTTTTGACTCTCTTTTTTTGAACTTGAGCCAGGTTTGAACTCCATCTGCAACATCCACCTTCACCTATCTTGCCCTACAAGAATTGTTGGACATTTTGCCCACTTTCTTTACCACGCCCACATCAATTTGTTCTTTTTAAAAGCTTTTAATCTTTGACCGAGAAAGTCTTATTTTTGGAGAACCTTTCCCCTGAATGGTAGATTTGACTTCACCCGACTTTAGAATATTAATTTCTAGAGCCGTTTTCTAGGAGATCCCTCTCCCAAAACCTCCTGAGGAATATCAGACTCATCTTGGATCGCCTCCTACGAATTTAGGCAGGAGAAAGAGTTTTGGAAAAACTCTTGGGGAATAAAAGATTTAGTTGAGGAAGACCCGAATAAGATCTATCTCAGATTACTATTGTCGTTCCATCGTCTTTAACATCCACCTCTAGAGGTTTTTTGACGACTCGCTCCACCGCTTTAGCGGGTTCGCCTAACGAGCGCACAGGCTCTGAAATAATCTTATTCTCCATATTCTGACCTTGACTTTGACGTTTTACAGATTCTTCTTTACCCAACTCTTTTTGGGAGGGACCTTTTTGTTCTTAATGTTAAGATAAAATTTCTATCAAATATATTAATAAATAAATATAAAAAAAATAAATATTGATAAATTAAAGATATATTTTTTTCTTTATTATTATATTTATGTTTATAATTTTTCAATTATGTTTTATTTTATATAATAATTATTTTTCCCTCAATTTCAAAAACAAATATTATAACCATAAAAATCCATTTTAATATCACCATTAAGCCATATATTTTAAGATAATTTTTTTTTTAACACCTAATCGTATCACGCCAATATAATTTGTTAAAATAAATATAAAATGTTGATCTTAAATAAATTAAATTAATAAAAGTTGTGTTAATAAAATGGGGTGAATAGAAAACAAGAGGAACAGAACCTCCTTCAATCCCACTTGGCTTGAAAATTACCCGTATACACCTAGTAAAAGTGTTATCCTTGTCATCAAGGCTTGTCTCACTATAGGTCATGAAGCACACTGCAAACATTATACAGGTGAATTTGCTGAAAATAACACGTTAGACCACCATTATGCAGTTATATGTAACTATGTAACTAATTTTTAATTGTTACTTTTGATAAATATTTATTTGTCGTGGATACCATCTCAAAACTTAATTAATACCTTGAAAACAACCATACACAGAAGTTACTGATTTTTTTTTTATATTATATTTTAAAAATAAAATAGTTGAATATAATAAAATTATCTTCATTTAGTCTTGAAAGTAAATAACTTTCAACATTGCAGGGTGGAATGACATTATTTTTCATTACCTGGAAGGATTATTTAGTCTTGAAAGTAAATAACTTTCAACATTGCAGGGTGGAATGACATTATTTTTCATTACCTGGAAGGATTGTTTGGTGGGCAAGCAGGGTGGACAGACCAAGGTACCATTTCTTTTCGCTAGTGTACTTGATCTTCATCTGTGATCATTGATGCCTATGTTATGGGGTGGATAAACTCCCTATCAATTTGCAACTGCATTGACTGAACGTGAAATTTAAAAGGTGACAAGGGCATGGAATAGATTTAAGAGGACTATTACATATCTAAAAAATTATTGTTAAAAAACCATGAACAAGTTACAACTCGAAACCAAGAGAATGTAACAAAAATTTGGTATTCTATTATCAAGCTACCAGTTCTTTTTTTGTTTTTGTTAAATAATGTGTATCGACTTTTATATGAGTGCACTTTTAAAGTCTTAGCCAGGTTGATTATGATTATGTATTAAAGCCAGGTTGATTATGATTAAGGTGTTGGATAATCTGTCAATCCATACTCAACATATAAACATCCAGGGGTTGGTCGCTCAGTAGGACAATCAAAATTGGCCACACTGAACATATAAACATCCAGGGGTTGGTAGCTCACTAGAGAAATTAGAATAATTGGTCGCTCAGTAGAATAATCATATGTGTAAATTTTAATAGGTTTGAGATTTGAGTCCTAGACAGTCCAGTTTCTTCAAATATTTTAAATTGTAAAAGCATTTCAATTTACATCTTTAATTCGAAGAATCCAAACAAAGTGTTTTTATTCTTGAAATGGTTAGTTGTTGAGTGTCAGCTCTGCATTACAGTAACCAGTTTGTAGGTTATGCTTTGACATCAACAACACTTTTGCATTATAGGTAAATTTAGATGAAAATTATGCAAAGGTCTATTGTGCAAAGGTCTCTTGCAATTAAGGAACGGTAATAACTTGGAAAAAGTTATTCAAGGCACAGTAATAACTTGGAAAATGGTATTATTAATCACCAGCAGTCACTCTTGAAGAAAGGTGATTCCAGTTAGAATACTGAGTTATGAGATTTTGAAGGGAAGTACTTTGATTCTAGGTCCGTGGACTGTCCGGTTAGAATTACTAGCTATTCTGTCTTCATGTGATATGTTCCATATTGTATGGTAAGTTGTTTCCTCCTCTTACTAACATGCATAGTGGTGCTCCACTCGCGTTAGTCACTTATACAAGTCTTCTATCCATTTACATAGGCATTCTTTGTTCATGGAAGCCTTTTGTGAGTTTATATAAGCATACGGGCCAACCTGTGGGTCATAAACTTTCTTATTTGTCTTCCATCGGCTTATTAATGATATATGATGGCTATATTTTTACAAGCAAATATATATATATTTTAAATACAATCATATTTTTTTACAGTACAAAAGCTTCTGGTTGGGTCTTAAAATGGAAAGGAATCGTGTCATTGAAGAAAGGTGTAGAAACATTTAACAATGAGTTGTACTTTTCTCTCCTTATTGAAGCCCTTTGCACTGTTAAGAAAAATGCGTGTCAGAAAGCTGGTAAGTTTTTCCCTCCATTCCCACTTATAAATATGTGAGTAGCTGGTATCATAAAACATACAGAGTAGAAGAAAAGAATGGAAGAATAAGAGCAGTGCAGCAGAAGAGCATGGAGAAAAAGCTAGGAGTTGAAGCCGCAGCTTTAAGAAACTCCTCTATGATTGTAACCTGCAAATCCTTAGCAGATATCTCTGGATGTATTTTCAATTCATGTATGTGGATGTATTTCCGTTATTAAGCAATATATAATAACTTTCCTGTATTGTTATCTTCGAGCCTTATTCAGTTGATTATAAATCTAACTTAGCAAATTTAGCTTTTATCTTGTTGACGGGCGTGTTCTACCCGCCGAAAAACCTTTGCAATATTCCGCTCACAATTGCTTGTGCTCTATCTTGCTGGTGTTCTATCCCGCGGATGTTGTAGCCCGTTCGCTTGTTTGTTTGGTAAGCATGAATGTGTTTTTAAATAGTAACATAGAACCTTATTTTATTTCATGTTGTAACCCACAAACATTTTCCTTGTTGTGATCCACATCAACCCACTCTTTAAAATTAATATACTCCAGCCCGCTCCCGTTGTGCATTGAAAAGTGTGCATGCAATTTATAATCATGGGTCAGAATATTTACTTCCACCCACGGGTTTTGTCATGTTGTGCACCATGGCATATCTCCCATGCTCCAGCCCGCGGTGGTCTTTTCGTGTCGCTCCCCGCTATGTGCTCTAAACCATAGTGTGTTGTGACCCATGCTATGCTGTAGCCCACACCTTGCTCCAGCCCACGGCTGTTCTAACCCACGGATTGTTCCACCTCACGATTGCTCCAACCTACGTGACACGTCGTGCACTAGTAAAACTTTCAAATTGGTATCAAAACTAGCACCATTTGTGGAAGATAAGAAGCAATGGCTTCTAGTGGCAATTTGTTGTAATTGCGAATCCCACGTTTCAATAACAAGAACTACGATTACTGGAGCATCCAGATAAAAATTTTATTTGGGTTTCAGAAGCTATGGGCCCTACTAGAGAACGGTTACACAGAACTCGCAGATGCAGCAGCGTTGAGTGCTCCTTCCCAAGCGGAGTTAGACTTGTTGAAGGAGAATCAGAAAAAGGATCAGAAGGTATTATTTTACATAATGCAAGCAGTTGAGGAGACTATTTTCCCGAGAATTACAGCAATAACCAAATCAAAGGAGGCACAGGAAAATTTATCCAACTCCTTCCAAGGCACCAATAAAGTGAAATTAGTGAGATTCAAGATGATGAGAAGAGAGTTTGAGAATTTGCAGATGAGTGAGTGAGAGTCAATGAGCAACTTCTTTACCCGGACAATGGGTATCATCAATCAGATGAGGTTGAATGCCAAGAACATTGAGAATCAAAGGAGCCTACCAACAAGGAGCCTACCAACAAGGTTTGACCCAGTGGAGATAGCAATTCAAGAATCCAGTGATTTGACAATCCTCTCGGTAGATGAGCTCATGGGTTCTCTATAAACACATGATAAAAGATTGAGCCAGTCATCTCAGTCCTCATTACATCAAGTTTTTAAGACGCAGGTCTCATTTCGAGACAATAACAGAAGAGAAGAATCCCATAAAGGTGCCTCAAGTTCTCAAGGAGGAAGAAGATAAAATAATAGAGGTAATCTTGGAAGAGGTAACAAGACAGGAGGAAGGTCAAACTCCAATGAAGGAGAGACTAGCTACAACTTCCATCAAGCAGGAGGAAGAGGCAATGGCAAAAATGAGCAAGGAGGATCAAATTAGAGGTATGATAAATCAAAGATCCAATGTTATTACTACAAGAAATTTGGTCATTATAGCTATGAGTGTAGAAAGAAGTTGGCCAAAAATAACAAGCAGCAAGCCCACTATACAAATGAAAATAAAAATATAGAAAGTAGAGATGCATGTGGGAATCTGTTGTTAACTTGCAATACAAATGAAGAGATTCAAAGGAATACTTGGTATCTTGATAGTGGGTGCAGTAATCACATGTCTAGAAATAGATAAATGTTCTCACGATTGGATAAAACCATCAAATCTAAGGTGGAGATGGGGAACAACAAGGTACCTATCATGGGTAAAGGTAAGATCATAATTCATACCAGGCAAGGTGAAAGGAAGCACATCTCTGATGTGTATTATGTGTCTAGGTTGAAACATAACTTGCTAAGCATTGGACAGCTTGTGTATAAGAGGAACACTATGTAATTTAAAAATGGATCCTATATCATTCGAGACAAAGAGAATGGGATTGTAGCAACTGTAGCCATGACAAAGAATAAGATGTTTCCTTTGCATATTGAAAATGAATTATTATTTTCATTTAGTGCAGTTGTGAATGATACTACATGGTTGTGGCATATCAGATATGGTCACATGAGTTTCAGTGGCCCAAACTTACTGCATGAGAAATATATGGTAAAGGGTTTACCTCTCATAGAGCAACCTAGTCAAGCTTGTGAAGGTTGTCTAGTTGACAAAAAGCATAGGGATGTGTTCCCTACAAGACAGTCATGGAGAGATTCACATCTGTTGGAGCTGGTGTATTCAAATATTTGTGACCCTATGCAAAACCAGCTCATTTGCCTATAAAAAATATTTTTTGACTTTCATAGATGGTTTTAGTCAGAGGACATAGGTATATCCTATCAAACAAAATTCAGAAGCATTTAGTAAATTTAAAGAGTTCAAGGCTTTGGTTGAAAAACAAAGTGGTTATTATGTGAAGACTCTTAGGGAAAAATGGAGGAGGTGAATATATATTCAATGAATTCCATAATTTCTGCAAAGCAAATGGAATTAAAAGGTAGTTCACATCTAGATACACACCATAGCAGAATGGTATTGTAGAGAGGAAGAACATAACCATAATGGATATGGCAAGGAGTATGGTATGTTGGAATATTTTCAACATTGCCTCCTTAGTCCTAAGTATTAAGTCCTAGTATTTAGTTTTAGTTTAATGTTTTGATTTACATATTTCTAGTTAATTTGATTAGCATACGTTGAGGTTTTGGCTTGGTTGGTCAATGTTTGACCATAGTCCAAGATTAGCATGTTGTTAGGATAAGAGCTATCTTTAAGTTAGTTTGTTGTAATAAGTTTGAGAGGATTTCTCTCAACCACCGTGTCTATTTTTAGTTCTTTCAAGAACTATAAAACTATGTAATGCATTGTTGATCAATAGAACAATTTCACCATTGTTTCTCATTTGGTATCAGAGCAGGTTTTCTCAGATGGATCAAAACCTGTGGAGAGTGGCGTGAAGAGATCTGAAGCACGCACTTTGTTAGAGAAACTCAAGTGGCCAGCACTCAGCAGAGTTGCAAGGAAGAGCTCGAGTAAATCATTAATATCTCATGCATCCTGAGGTATTTGATTATGAAATTTTTAGGGTTGTTAGATAATTGTATCAAGAGGATGCTGTCAAAATTTTAGGTGATTTGGAGCTAATTTGCTGATTTTATTAGCATTTTGAGTTTTTCAATAAAATGGTTGTATAAGGTGGAATACAGGGTATTTGCTTCTCAAATTTTGGGAGAAATATTATTTAGATAAAATCATAATTCAGACAAAATTTCAGGTCATTTGGATCTGTATTTATTGATTTGTGTGAATATTGTTTTTTTCTTCAAAAATCCTAGATCCGGAATTGTGATAAAAAGGGAAAAAGTAAATGATCACATATTTTTCACCTTTGCAAATTTTCTTCTAAAATTTAGAGGGTTTTCAGATTATTGTCTCAGGAATACAGAGTTTAATTTTCAGAAATTTTGGAGTTGTATGGATTGATTTATGTGAAGAACATTGAGGTTGTCTCAAAAACACTCTAAGATCTAGAAAGGGCAAAAGTAAATTGATCACATATTTCTCATTTGTGTGAATTTGCTTCTGAAATTTAGTGGATTTTTAGATAAGTATATCAGAAGTCTACAGGAAAAATGGAGTTGTATCAGAGCTAGGTGGAATATTTATGATAAAGGTGGTGGAGACTTTGGTACATGAATGGCAGCCATGTATGAAGACTTGAAAGTGCCCAAATTCGATGGAGATAATTATGCTATTTGGAGCATAATGATGAAGACCTTCTTGAAGGCTCAAGACTTATGGGATATAGTTCAAGAAGGCTATGAGGAACCCACTTGGAGCAAGCTACAAGGCGAGGAGAGAAAAGAGAAGAAGGAGCAACAATATGCAAATTGCTTAGCTCTTATGGATTTGAGGAGAGGAATGGAAAAGAATGTTTTTCCTCTCATAGCCAATTGTAGATCAGCTACAATGGCATGGCAAGTGTTGAAGGATGCTTATGGGTTTGATGAGGATACCCATAAAGCCATGTGTGACAATCATGAAGATTGTTTAAGCAAGGAGGAGCCTTGCTTCCTTGAAGAAGTTTCTGAATTAGATCCTTTTGAAGGAGCTTTTGAAGAGTCTTGTGAAGACTCATATGAAGGTATGTATTTTGCAGAATACATACATTCTTATAATGGAGAATTATTTCTTAAAGAGGAAGATATACTTGAAGAAGAGCCTTGTGTGAAAGAGAGTAAAGAATCCCTTAATGGAGAAGAGGATAACAAAGAGGAAGAGACTTGTACAACTTTCCTTGGAGAGAGTCATTGTGAGACACAGATCATTGAAGACATGTCTTGTATAGGCATGGAAAATTGTAATAAACAATTATTTCTTTTAGGAGGAGAAAAAGTTGAAAAGAAAAATTGTACTAAAGAATTTTTTGCAGGAATGGTATGCTTTGAAAGCATTCACATTGATAGCAAAGAGGAAGAAGAATTTGAAGATAAAGGAAGAGAAACACTCACATTGGAGTGTTCCTTGCTTGAAGATCACCAAGGTGAGATGTATGATGAAGAATGTCTCATGAAGGAGACATATGAAGAAGAGTGTCTTATGGAGAAGACACCAAATCAGCTATTTGTTGAAGAATACTTCATGGAGAATGCATCTACAATTCTCATGGAGGAGAATAAAGAATATGATGATGGAAAAGCAATGTTCATGGAAGACTATTGGCTTATTTTTGTTGAAGACCATTCACTTGGAATGGATGTGTGCTCTCTTGAAAGAGCAAATAAAGTAATGTGGGATGATGATCCACAAGAAAATTTTGATGAAGAGGAAATGGAAGCTATAAGCTTCTTGTTAGAAGATCACTCATCAAGGGTGAAGGATGTGTTGGGTGAAGAAAAGACCCCACAAGACTCCCTCATTTGGGAGATGGAAAGTGAGAAAGAAAATGGGATAGAAACAGAAAATGAAAATGAGATTGCTGATTTTCTTGTTGTAATGGAAAAGAAAACATCACTCATGGATGATGATCACTCACTTGGAGTGACTACATTGCAGAAAGAGAGTTGTCTTGAAAAGGCAACAATGTATGATTGCTTGAATGAATGGTGTTTCAACACACCAACATGGATTGAACAAAGGAGGAGAACTCTTAGTGAAGAGTTGATGGTTGATCTTGAAGCACCATACAATGAAGGAGAACTGCTACAAAATAGCTTTATGGGAAGCACCAAATCTACTCATACTAAAGGTAATGTTTTTATGATTAATGATTTGTTTTTTGTGAGCAGGAATGAAAAGAAAGGTGATTGTCTCATTGAGACAACTTTGATGAAGAGTCTTCTTGGAGAGAATACAGTGATGGAGAACTTGGGTCACATGGATCAAAATGATGTGTTCAAAATTCCTTGGGAGAAGGATTCTTGTAAAGTCATTGTTGTGAGAGAATATTTGTGTGAGGAGCAACTTTATGTTGCATATGTAGTTGGTCATTATATGGCCATATTTGTTGTGATATTTTGTGTGGAAATATGTGAAAGAGTTGTATGGTATAATCATCTATGTGAGATGATTAATTGTAAATACTCATGTGGAGTATTGTTTAGTGTTGAAGATGTAAAAGAAGATCAAAATGTGAGAGCATGGTTTAAAGACCATAATGATAAATATGTAAGAGAGTGGTTGCTGAAAACCACAAGAGGAGATACTTTTGTTGAAGGGGGAGCTAATCAACAAAAGAAGGCACTCAAGCATTTGCAGGAAATTCCACATGAAGAGTGGAAGGAGTGCCACCATAAGTATTTTGTAAATTCTGATTTCTTGATTCAAGATTGGAGGAAACGTAAGAGAAATATTTTCTTCCAACTCTGTGATGCTTAAAGAACTCTTGCATGAGTGTCTTTAGCATCAAGGGGGAGAATGTTGGAATATTTTCAACATTGCCTCCTTAGTCCTAAGTATTAAGTCCTAGTATTTAGTTTTAGTTTAATGTTTTGATTTACATATTTCTAGTTAATTTGATTAGCATACGTTGAGGTTTTGGCTTGGTTGGTCAATGTTTGACCATAGTCCAAGATTAGAATGTTGTTAGGATAAGAGCTATCTTTAAGTTAGTTTGTTGTAATAAGTTTGAGAGGATTTCTCTCAACCACCGTGTCTATTTTTAGTTCTTTCAAGAACTATAAAACTATGTAATGCATTGTTGATCAATAGAACAATTTCACCATTGTTTCTCATGGTAAAGGTAAAGAGTTTACCACACAAGTTCTGTGTAGAAGTTGTAGATTGTGTAGTTTATCTGTTGAATAGGTGCCCCACGAAGATTGTGAAGGATAAAATTCCTTAGGATGTATGAAGAAACCAGAAGCCGAGTGTTTCTCATTTAAGAGTTTTTGGATGCATAGCATATGCACACATCTTATATGAGAAGATAAATAAACTGAATGACAAGGCAGAAAAATGCATCTTCACTGGATATAGTGAATAATCAAAAGCTTATAGGTTGTATAACCCTATCACAAAGAAGCTAATTATAAGCCGAGATATGAAGTTCATGGAAAATGAAGCTTGGAACTGGAAATCCAAGACTAGTCAGCAGGAGCCAACAATCATTGATTCTGAGTACTTGGATGAAAATAAAGTGCATCCACTTGTAGCTTCAAGTAGTAATACTAGTGCTAGTAGCAGCACTGCCTCATCATCATGGTTACCTCCACTTACAAGCAGTATCTCTAACTTGAAGACACCATAAAATATAAGGAGCTTGTAAGATATATATGAGGTAATTAGAAATAAAATTGTCAAGGTAGAACATTTTGATTTTGCTTTATTTTTTTGAGTGTGATCCAATTTTATTTTAAGATGCAATTAAGAATAGAAAATGGGTGAAATATATGGATGATGAGATAGAATCCATAGACAAAAACCAGACGTGGCAATTAATGGATATTCCAGTAGGAAAAAAAACCATTGGTGTAAAATGGGTATATAAAACTAAGTTTAATATCCAAGGTGAAATAGACAGGCATAAGGCCAGACTGGTGGTAAAAGGCTACAAGTAGAAGTTAGGGATTGACTATCATGAAGTATATACGCCTATAACGAGACTTGAAACAGTCAGGATGATTCTAGCATTAGCAACCCAGAAAGATTAGATTGTTTACCAGATGGATGTCAAGTTTACCTTCCTCAATGGAGTGTTGGAACAAGAAGTCTACATAGACCAACCACCTAGTTATGAGTTGGAAGGGCAAGAAGGCAATAACCTAAAATTGAATAAGACCCTATATGGGTTGAAACAAGCACCCAGTAATTGGTATAGTTGCATTGATGCATACTTTTAGTTGAATAGGTTCATCAAATGCCCATATGAGCACACTCTTTACATGAATATGTATAGGGGGAGATAATAATAGTCTGCTTGTATGTAGATGATTTGATCAATACTAGAAACAACAATATGTTGTTTGAGCAATTTAGATATGTCATGAAGGAGTTTGAGATGATGGACTTAGGTCTGATGAAATATTTTCTTGGAATTTATGTTAACAAATATACGAATGGTATCTTCATATCTCAAGGCAAGTATGAAGTAGATGTCTTGAAGAGGTTCAGAATGGAGGACAACAAACCAGCGATCACGCTAGTTACCACAGGCCTAAAATTGAACAAGAATGATTGCAACATCAATATTGATCCAACTTTCTACAAAAGGTTAGTTGGAAGTCTCATGTATTTAATGGTAACCAAAGCAGACTTGATGTTTATAGTGATCTTTATTAGCACATTTATGGAGACATCAAAGAACACTCACTTGCAATTAGGTAAAAGAATTTTATTTTATGTAAATGGGACTAGAAACCATGGAATACTTTATTCAAGAAAAGACCATCTTGAGCTTGTTGGCTACATAGATAGTGATTGAGCTGACAATATATATGATAGGAAGAGCACTTATGATTATGCATTCCATATTTTATAGGGTGTAGTTTTATGGTCATCAAAGAAGTAACCAATTTTTGCCTGCTAAGGTAGAGTATATTACCACCACCTTAGTTGTATTCCAGGCAGTTTGGCTGCAAAGAATTTTGGGTGATCTCAATCATCACCAAGAAGGGGCAACAATAATATACCGTGAAAACAATTTGGCCATAGTACTATTGAAGGATCTAGTGTTTCATGACAAGAGCAAGAACATCAACATCTGCTACCACTTCATCAGAGAACTGGTAAAATTTAATGAATTTGTGTTATTATTTTGTAGGTCCAAATATTAGGTTGCGGATATCTTCACAAAACCTTTGAAGGAGGAATATTTTAAAAGGTTGATAGAAATGCTCAGTATCAAAGTCTTTGTGAAATCTTGTTTAAATAAGGATATTAGAAATTAAATCAGATTTCAAACTTAATAGATATCTAACAGATCTTATCTTCCAAATCTAATCAACATATTTTAAAGTATTCGATGATTGGATAAACACCCTAATTTTGAATTCAATACATGTTAAAAATTTGGTAAGTTTTTCCCTTCATACCTAGCTATAAATATGTGAGCAAATGGTATCATCAAACATACAAAGTAGAAGACAAGAGAAAAAGAATCAGAGTAGCGCAGTAGAAGAGCATGGAGAAAAATCCAAGAGTTGAAGTCATAGCTTTCAAAAACTCCTTTGTGATTGTAACCTACAAATCCCTAGTTGCAGATCTTTGTGGATGTATTTCCAATTCATGTATGTGGATGTATTTCCATTATTAAGCAATATATAATACCTTTCATGTATTTTTATCTTCGAGCAATATTTGATTGATTATAAATCTAACTTAGAAAAGTTATATTTTATCTTGTTTATGGGTATGTTCTATCCCATTGAAAAACCTTTGCAATATCCCACTCACAATTGCTTGTGCTCTATCCCACTAGTGTTCTATCTCGCAAATGTTGTAGCCCGCTCTCTTGTTGGTTTGGCAAGCATGAATGGGTTTTTAAATAGCGGCGTATAACCTTATTTTATTTCATGTTGTAGCCTGTAGATATTTTTCTTATTGCAATTTGTGTCAAATGACTCTTTAAAGTTGATAAGCTCCACCCCACTCCTGCCGTGCATTGAAAAGTATGCACACGATTTATAATCGTGGGTCAGAACATTTGCTCCCACATGTGAGTTTTGTCGTGTTGTGCATCGCATCGTATCTCCTATGCTCTAGCCCATGGTGGTATTTTTGTGTCGCACCCCATTGTGTGCTCTAGACCATGATGTGTTGTGGCTCGCACTATGCTACAGCTTGCACCTTGCTGCAGCCCATGGCTTGCTCCAGTCGGTAGCTATTCCATCCCATGGAGTGTTCCACCCCACGACTGCTCCAGCCTACTTGACCCGCTATACTGCACACCAGTAAAAATTTCATGTACAAAAAAAAACCTCCAGATGACTAAGGAGTACTAACCTATGACAATCCAACAAAAAAAGAACCTTTGGATGACTAAGGAGAAATGACCTATGAGAATTCTTTTTGAAGCAACCAAGAGAAGATGTGGAGTTATACAACATTACAGTGTGAGATTCTATACCTAATTTCTCTTAAAGTTTTTAAAGAACTCCTATTTAAAAATGTTCTTATCTTGCTTCTCCAAGAATAAAAAAATTGGTTACTCAACTATGGTTGTAGATACACTTCGACTGCTTAGTTGAAGAATAAAAATATTCATCTCTAATGGCATATAAAATGCATAATTTTTTGATACTAGTTATATATTGAATAATTCATTTGGCAAGTTATCCACTATTAAAACAAAACAGTTGGTTGCTCAATAGAATAATCAGAATTGGTTGGTCAATAGGATAATCATATGTATAAACTTTAAAAGGTTTTAGATTTGAGTCCTAGATACTCCATGGCCTTCAAATATTTTAGATTGTAAAAACATTTGAATTTACATCTTTAATTCAAAGAATCCAGGCAAAGTGGTTTTATGCTTGAAATGGTTAGTTGTTGAGTGTAACCTCTACACTCATTATTACAGTAAACATTTTTTAGCTTACAATAGAAGGGGACAGTAGACTATTTATATGATTTCGAATCAATAAAAATTTTGCATTATGCACTGACAAGTCAATCTAGATGGAAACTATGGAAAGGTCTATTCTGCAAAGGTCTTTGTTGAAAACAAGACATGTAAAACAAAGCATCCTAAAACAAAACTCTAAAATAGAGTATGCAAAAACAAAATAACAAAACTCAAGACAAAGCACTAAATAAAATAGGAATAATTTATTGAGAAAAATTATATTGCAAGTTGTTAACAAAAGTGAAGAGCAACAAATATTTTCATGGAATTGCATTCAAAGAAAGAATACTTGTACATTGTCTAATGCTTGTTTAATAGAAACACAAAATAGTTATAAACAGTTTCAATGAAGAGTACCTAACTCCTTTTTCATTTAACTTATTCAAATTTGTGTGCCACTTGTACATCCTTAAGCATTACAAATAAAACAAGTTACTTAACATTCTCTTCCTTAATTCTTAAGGGAATAACAACCAATTTTGTTCTAAGCCTCTCAAAAATTTCTTTGGCAACATTTTGTTGAACACATCTACAAGTTGCTCTTTGAATGGGTAAAACTTCCTTGTAACATGTCCTTCTTCAATAAGATCCTCGATGAAATGATATCTTTTATAAATATGCTTCGTATGACTGTGAAAATTTTGGATTCTTGGATAAAGCAATTGCAGAAGTATTATCACAAAAAATTGTGATAGGACAATTTTGCTCATGTTTCAACTCTTTAAATATTTGTTTCAACTAAATAGATTGACATGATGCTTATGTTGTTGCAATATATTCAGATTCTGTTGTAGATTAAGAAATAATTGCTTTTTTTTTGGATGACCAAGAAATAACACTAGTTTCTATGCTGAAAATATTTTTAGAAGTACTCTTACGATCATCAAGACAACCTACCCAATCACTATTTGTGTATCCAACCAAACAAAAATCATCATAATTGCTATACCAAATTCCAAAATCACTTATTCCTTGTACATACCTCAATATTCTCTTTGTTGCCCTAAAGTGTACCTCTTTGATCTTGCATAAATATAGAAACCATACTTACAACATACATCTCATCTAGCCTAGTAGTTATAAGATACATTAAATGGGATTCACCTTGCAACTTCAATAATTATTAATAAGCTTTTCACCAAGACCTAAAAGAATACTAACAAATTTGCACTTTGACAGTCTAAAGTTTTCAAGTAATTCAGAAGCTTATTTACCTTGTGAGATAAAATACCATCATCTAATTATCTCACTTCAATCCCAAGAAAATAGTGCATCAAATCTAAATATGTCATCTCAAATTTAATTTTCATTGCATTTTTAAATTTATTCATCAAATTGATGTTATTCCCCATATATCTCAAGTCATCAACATATAATAAAACAATCAATATCTCACCATGATCGCTATATTTGAAATATAGAGTGGGTTCACTTACTCCTCTTGTAAATGCTTGGCTATGAAAATATCCATCTATCCTGCTATACCATGCTCTTGGTGCTTGTTTGATTCCGTAGAGTGCTTTCTTTAATTTTTAAATGTTGTGCACTTGCCCTTTCACCTCATTGTTTGGGGGTTGTTCAATATAAATGTTTTCATCCAAAACACCATTTAGAAAAGCAGATTTGACATCAATTTGAAAAATATTTCATTTGTATTGTGTTGTTAGTGCTAAAATAGTTCCAATAGTGTCTAATATAGCAACAAGAGCAAAGATCTCAAAATAATCAATACCTAGTTGTTGAGAAAAACCTTTTACAACCAATCTTAATTTATGCTTTTCAACTATTCTATCTGCTTTATAATTAGTTTTATAGACCCATTTCACTCCAATAGCTTTATTTCCTTCTAAGGATGTACCAATTCCCATGTGTCATTTTCCTTAATCATCTCCAATTCCTCCTCCATAGCATCAAACCAAACCTTTTATTTTACTACATTTTCATAAGTCATTGGTTTAACTTTAATATCTAAAAACAATATAAAATTAATATTTAAAATTACCTCTTTAATATTCCCATAAATATCTTGAAGACTCTTATATCTTCTTAGAGGGATTGGAGTAGAAGCTGCACTCTATTGCCTGTATATCTTCTTGGAGGACTTGGAGTAGAATCTACACTTGAAATGCTACCTAAACTATTGTTGGAGTGAACAAACTCTTCTTCTACGATTACTGGTTTTTCTTGTTGCTGATTTATTTTTGAAAATCCCCCTTCATCAAATATCACATCATGAGAATACATCAATTTTTGCAATGTAGGATTCCATAAATTGTATATCCCACAAAAATGCATTTTTCACTTTTAGCATCCAATTTTTTTATTTTTTTATTTGGAACATGCACATATGCAATTCACCAAAAAATCCTCAAATGGCTTACACTAGGCTTCCATCCTAACCAATATTCTTTAGGTGTGTGATTCAATACTACACGAGTTGGACTTTGGTTCTATATAATTGTGGCAACTGCTTCTCCCCAAAATTTATTTTCCATATGCTTGGACTGCAACATAGACCTTGACATTTTTATAATAACATAATTTTTCCATTCAACGACACTTTTGTTGTGGTGTGAAAGTAGTTGTTAATTATATTTGAATTATTTTTTTCACATTATACCATAAACCCTTTTGAGGTAAATTCACCTCCTCTATCATTCCTTAAAATTTTGATACAATGTTCATTTTATTTTTCAACCATTGCTTTAAAATTTACAAAACATCTAAATGCCTCAAATGCCTCATTTTTATGCTTCAATTTTTATGCTTCAAAAAGAATACCCAAATATTTCTACTATAATCATCTATGAATTTGAGAAAATAAAAATGATTACCATAGCTTGGTGTTTGAATGGGATCACATATATTTGCATGAACCAACTACACTTGTTTTGAAACTATCCATCACCTTTTCATTGGAAACATGTTCCTATGTTGTGTTTTGAGTGTACATGCTCAACATATTTCATATTTTACTAAAATATTTGGTAATCCACGTACCATATTTTCACCTACAAAAGTGTCAATGCTTTGAAATTCAAATGAACATAATGATTATGCCACATCCAATCACTATCATTAATTGAATCTTTGAACATATTTGTACTTCCATGTTGTACTTTTAATGGAAATATTCTATTGCTGGTCATGAGTATTTTGCACACCAATATTCCATTTAATGATTAGACCTATTTAATAGAATCACAAAACAATTATAAACAAATTCAATAACAAGCACTTAACCCATCCTTCATTTAATTTATTCAAATAAACCTATCACCTACCCATCCTTAAGCATTACAAATACATCAATTTACTTAATATTCTCTTGCATTCAAGGCACAATAATAAATTAGAAAATGGTGTTATTGATCACAAGCAGTATCTTTTGAAGAAAAGTGATTCCGGTTAGAATAGTGAGTTATGAGATGTTTAAGGGAAGTATCCTGATTCTAGGCTTGGACCCATGCAGTTTGGTTTTACACCATCGTAGTAATTTGTATATCTTCACATTTCTTATAATTTTTTATTTTTTTTCTTGTCTATAGCCGAATGATTATTGGGTATGTTTTCATAATATTATTTCTATGCACCAATTGCTTTTCAAGGTCTTGGATATGGTTTATCTTATATTTTCTATGTGGATTAGATATATTTACTATTATAAATATGTGTGGAATAGTGATATGTCTACTTTTTTCCATGATTCATTAATGTGCCCCATTCAATTTTTCTAGTTTTGTATGGAGTGTTTTGTTTAGAATGACCAGATATTTTGTCTTCAAGTGATATGTTCCATATTGTATGGTAAGTTGTTCCTTCCTTCTACTATGCATAGTGGTGCTCCAGTCTCATCAGTGACTTGTACAAGTCTTCTATCCTTTTATATAGTCATGTTTTAGTTTAAAATAGTGAGATATTCTTGTTGTTGGAACCCTTTTGAGTGTCTATATAAGCATACGGGCCAACCTCTGGGTCATAAACTTTCATACTTGCATTCCATTGACTTATTAATGATATATGATGGCTATATTTTTAAAAGCAAATATTGAATTGAAAGTTGATGTAGGTTGTGACAATGTAAATTTTTGTAGGCCATGACACAACATAGTTTGAAAGTTGATTCATCATTTTCTAGAGTAGCTCACATGATAAATTGAAAGGAGTGTGGGTAACAACATGAAAAATGTCCATTAAAAGTTGTAAGAGAGATGGCATAGACCACAACATGGATGATGTCCATGGCAAGAAATAAGCCCGCTGACATGAGAATCTCAGGAGCCAAAGATATTCTACGCCATGGTTTATAATCATATTCACGTATCTTGATACATAAGGTAAGCATGATATAACACTAGCAGGAGAGAACAAAGTTGTTCTATACTATGATGTAAAAGAACCTTCACACTTCCCAATGGATAAGGTTGATGTATTATAACAAGAGTGGGATATATCTATAACAACCGAAATCTATTTTTGGTTGTACCACACAATAATTAATAAACAAATCACTGTAATATTTTTTTTGTTTTAATACTATAGTTTTACTCATAAGTTTACCTTCAAGTTCTTAGCAAACTTCCTTCACCCAATTATTTATTAGCATAAGCTTAACTTAGTACATGTATGTTACACCACTTTTGGGTTCAAGACTGCTGCAGATCAGTCACCCAAGTGGACGAGATCGATCAATATCCCATAAAGGTGCCATTAGTGGAATTGAATTATCTCATTTAACATCCTCGTGTTCTGGCATGAGGTTCAATCCATGGTAGGGGTTATCCTCTAGGGTCCATAACACCTAGAGGGTGGATGCTTGCTTCCCTATCCCTTACCATTTTGAACCTTCAACTATTCGTTGACCATGTTCCTATACTGAATGAAAAGGAAATAGCATATTTATGCCTAGTGTCTAGTTGATTATCCTCTTCTTGGAGTCAGTTAGAGCCATGCCAATACACTGGCCTTGGTCTTAATATCACATGCACTTTATGACCCATGTTCGTATGTCCCATACCATACAACGAGGCTTAACCAGCAAGGTCAACATACACGGGATCTATCACAGTACTAATACAGATGCAACCTAGAGAAGGCATCCCATACTACCCCTCGTTACTAGACCAGACATAGTCGTATTATTCAACCAATTTTATTAGTCTATAGTTGCTCTATATGTTGTTGTGTGTCTACCCACACCTCAACAATATTTGGGTTATTTTTTAGAGCATTCTTTTCACTCAATGCTCAATTTCATGGTCAATTTAGGGCTCCTCAACCAATTCTAAATATTTTGTTTTCATGCCCCGCTAACATTTCCAACAAGAGTTTTCCAACCCATCCATTTAGGTTTAAGTTTCCACATAGATAAAAACTTCTCAAGGAAACCTATAAATAACTCTAAGCTTTGGGAGATACCAAAGAATTACACACATAATTACTTTAAATAAAATAAATGATGCAAACAATATCCTCCATTCTATAATTATAATATAGTTTCAAGGCTTAAGGAAAAGAACAAGTTTTAACATAATTTCCTATGCATCTATCTTGAGTTCTTTCAAACATAAGCACAAGCATATCTATAGACTCTTTTTATTTTCTATCAAATTAAACCCATTTCTTTTCTCATATTTTAACTTCATATAGAATTCAAGTTTAAAGTATTCTTTCCATAAAATGCAATACATCAAAGACTTTAATACAATTTTCTATGTAAAAACATACCCCTATATTTAATTCCATATTTGCTTCCAACAAAGCAACCCCCCATCACGCTAAGGGTTTTATATAAAATACAAGTTTAGCCAATGTTATTAATTCATTCCATGGGATTCGGTATGCTTTTTGCTTGAGAGTTATAACACAGCTCAAGGTATTAGACATTCCAATAAAGGAATGTTGGTCCCAACACAACACATAGTCATACAATGATATTAAAATAAATTAACCAAACAGGATACCCAATAACCATTATGACCTTCACGTCAGCTACTCATGACGTCTTGATAGTAAATTGATTAACACAACAAAATCTCAAAATAAATGTTTTACAAAGTTTGGTATAATTTTCCACATATTTTACTATTCTAGCTTAGCCCCTCTACATACGAAATATGTAGAAGTATTATTTAAAAGATAACAAGGTTTATAGTATGTAGAAGTCTTATTTAAAAGATAACAAGGTTTACATTGCTCTCCCAATGCAACATTTTCTATAAACAATTTTATTTAACATAATTTGGGAGCCTGGCAACCCAGGTCGAGACGTTTTGCCAGCATAATATACACCAAAACCTAAAGTATGGTTTAACTATATTTTATAAGTATTGGATGCATAAATTACTAATTAATACAAAAGAGTTCTCATTGCTTAAACCACCATACATAGTAATTAAACCATTGAACTAATTTATCAACATTATATTAATTTTTCCCTACACAAAATTCACATAGAAACTAAGTACATGCTTTCACAAGCCTCTACTAAACTTGTATAACATATTTAAGATGTTTTAATCCAAACTCATACCTATAACTTTTACTTGAATACACTACTCATAGATATGGAAAGACACAATATAGTTTTGTTGGTTCAACAAACTTTCTAGAATCCGTTTGCTACATTATAAAAGAGCATCCTTCATAGGTATAACATTTGGAGTTTGAGTTCTAAAATATACAAGGAGAAACTCTTAAAACTAAACAAGGTGACACCCCAACACTTTTTCCACACATCACAATAACTGCAACTCAATCATACATCAATTGTTTAGGCACGTCTTGTACACATATGTACCACAAATCTCACCAGAATACAATTGTATGAAGGTAAATGTGCTAACATATTATTAAACATGCAACTTGGTAGCTATAGTCCTCCACTCAGTTGTTGTCACCCTCGTTGGCCTTTTTCACACCGCCCATTGAAACTTCACTCTCTACCTTGACGGTATGAGGTATTAGGATGAAGGGATCAAATTTTGGCTCTTCACTACATGAATGCATTTCTACTAACATACAACATGCATACTCGTAGATATTTACCAGAAGTCACACTGCATACTATAATACTAATGCATGTGGTTCACTTTAAACATCTTCCCATTTTTGGGTAACAGTAATATTCACAACCAAGACAAAGCATATATCTAATTATGAAATTATGAAGCATTCACATAGGCCATCAATAACTTCAAATAGGTGCACATTCAACATAGTTCTTCCCATTTCATTTTCACATAGGAAAACAAGCAAACTTCCTAGTTCAAACATAATCCTTTCTCTTTAAAACCAAAAGAAAACAAGGATAAATTATTGTGAACGATCTACCTGGAGTCCTTCGTAGTGCTTATCCCTTCCAATAGCTTTTTGACACTTCTAGATCTT
The DNA here is from genome assembly GCA_028583015.1 of Wollemia nobilis. NCBI lineage: Eukaryota > Viridiplantae > Streptophyta > Pinopsida > Araucariales > Araucariaceae > Wollemia > Wollemia nobilis. Next base: position 26,935 of record JAQPPZ010003949.1, read on the forward strand.
CCACCACCTATACATTCACATAGTTCTTCTTTTATTTTTAAAAACAAATCCCAAAAAAACAACCAAAAACATAACAAATATGTCCATTCAATTTTTTCCTTTTTCTCTTTGAATTCGGTTTCCTCCCCATTCCATCCTCCACTACATCCAACAAATTTGCTTTTAATTACTTTTCCTCCCTTCTCGATTCTTAATTATGGAGAGGGTTAAAATCATTATGACATCTAACACCTTGCGCCAATGCAGTTAAGCTGACCACTACTCCACACCACAATCATCCATTCCACGATGAAGAAAACCATTTACTTTAATTTTACATATTTGCTACCATTTAAACATAGCTCAAATCATTTATATAAAAGAAAATTCAAATATAATATTTACCTACTCTTTAAGTAATTGACATCCATAATAATACACTTGCATTCGAAATTCTTTTAATTTAAACTATATGCATTTTGAAATAACCAGTGGCTCCCATCATCATCGCCACTCAAACCAAACACAAAACTCAGTCAAACATGGCATCTACATGATATGCAAGTATGTGAGCATCCATGTACTCATGAGCCGAATCATCACTTCCCTTATTACCTTTTCCATTGACTAACTTTCCTTCCTCGATGACTTTGAACCTGGTCCTGCATTCACAGTAGCTATCAATAGTACCAAAATCCACAAGAAAAGGTAGGGTTATTACCAATTTTCTTATCTACAAATATATATGTGAGGAGGGTCATTACATCCTCCCCCACTTAGGACAAACATAGTCCCTATGTTTCATGCAAAATTAAACAAGAAATATCTTGCATAAGGATTTAGTAAATGCCAAAGTAATCAAATAAATTCATGATTTCTATTTCACATATAATATCCCATTCATCATATTCATCATAGAATCACAATTACTCTCATTTGGCATATATCTAAATCATATAACATGTCATATTGTATTCATTCAAAATATATACTATCACATGTACAAAATCACTTTGCTTAAGCAACACAAACCACATACAAGCTACTCTACTCAGTAACTCAAACCAACATAATCTACTCTACTCAGTATCCAGTCACATATATGTTTGCAAATATACATATATCATCAAATCACATGAAAGTTTTTTAAAAAATTCTAAATCTACTCAAACAGATAGGGAAATTGTTGTTGCATATCTGCCACGTTCTCCCACGTGGTATTTATGTCTGAGTAGTGGTCCCACTAGACTCGACATTGCTCTATATTCCTCTTCCTCAAGTTCTTGGTTCTAAAACCAAGTATGCGAACAGGTCAAATTTCAATTTTGAGTGGGTCGATCATCTACAATTTAGACACATCCAAGACATGAGTGGGATCATAAATATATTTTCTAAAGAGGGACACATGGAAGACATTGTGAATTTTGGATAGGCTTGGTGGTAGAGCAAGTCTGTAAGCAACAGGGCTTATCCTAGCCATAATTTCAAATGGACCTACATATCTGGAGTCCAGTTTAGAAGATTTTATAGAACTTTTAGTTGGTTTCACCCTTAAGAATACCCTGTCTCCCATAGAATATTCCCTCGATGTCCTTTTAAGGTCCACATAGCTCTTCTGGTGATCTGCGACCTCTTTCAACTTTTGCTGAATTCTTTTCAATTGTTCTTCTATTTATCTTACCATTTCTAGTTTGATCACTACTCGATCCTCTGTATTATCTCAATACAAGGAAATTCGACACCTCCTTCCATATAGGGCTTCGAAAGGTGCCATACCTAGTGATGCATGATAACTATTATTATATGTGAACTCCACTAGGTATAAGTAGTCTTCCCACTTTGTATGTTGATCCATGTAATACATTCTTAACATATCTTCCAATACCTGGTTTACTCTTTTAGTCTACCCATCAGTCTCAGGATGATAAGTAGTACTAATATTCAATTTGGTTCCCAATACCTCATGCATTGCCTACCAAAATTTAGAGGTAAAACAAGAGTCTCTATCAGATATTATGACCTCTAGAAAACCGTGCAGTCTTACCACTTCCCTAGAAAACTTACTCGCTATTGTAGGAGCATCATCTTGCACATTACCTGGTATAAAATGTGCTACCTTGGTTAGCTTATCCACTATTACCAAGATTGTGTCATGCCTAAACCTTGTTTTAGGCAATCCCACTATAAAATCCATTGATACCACTTGCCATTTTTGTCTAGGTATCTCATGTGGGTATAGCTTCCCAACTGGATGTAAATATTCCGCTTTCACTTTTTGACACTCTAAACATCTAGCCACATAATTAGTGATATCTTTTTTCATACCTATCCAAAAATAAGTTTTCCTCAAATTCTCACGCATTTTTATCCCTCTTGAATGCACTGAATAAGGTGTATTATGTGCTTCCTTAAGGATTATTTCCTTCAACCCTCCTGAGCTTGGAACTACCAATCTATTCTTATAAAATAGTAGATCATCTCTAATCACAAAATCTATAACCTTTCCAAGTTCTTGCTCATTCTAAACCTTACATGATTGGCATAATTCATCCTTTGCTTACAATATTTTAATTTGGTCTAACAGATCATATTGGTATTTTGTCATTGCAGTAATGCGTCCTCTCCTACTCAAAGCATCTACTACCTTATTCTCCTTACCCTTAATATACTCAATGCCAAAATCGTACTCAACTAAAAATTCCATCCAACATCTTTGTCTGGCATTCAATAAGGGTTGAGTGAATATGTACCTCAAACTCTGATGATCTATTTTCAATTCAAATGGTTTTCCCAATAAATAATATCTCCAAATTTTTAGGGCATGAACAACCACTGCCAACTCCAAATCATGAGTGGCATAATTTACCTCATGTCTCTTAAGCTTCCTAGACTCATAGGCAATAACCACATCATCTTGGGTCAAAACTCCCCCTAACCCTTCAATTGATGCATCCGTGCACACTATAAACTGCTTATCAAGATCAGGTAATTACAAGATCGGTGTAGTTATCAAATAGTTTTTCAAAACTTGAAAAGCTTCTTCACATTGTTCTGTCCACTTAAAGGCTTTACCTTTTCTTTGGATATTTGTAATAGGTTGGGAAATTCTTGAAAATCCTTTGACGAATCACCTATAATACCCTGCAATACCCATAAAACTTCGCACCTCTGTCACATTAGTAGGTGTTGGCCAATCAATTATTGCTTCAATTTTCTTGGGATCTACTACAATTCCTTCTGTGGAGATAATATGTCCCAAATATTGTACTTGTAGAGTGTAAAACTCATATTTTGATAACTTTCCATAAAGTCGATTCTTTCTCAAAATCCCAAGTACAATTCTCATATGTTGATCATGTTCCTCCTTGCTCTTGGAATAGATCAGTATATCATCCAAAAATACAAGCACAAACTAGTCCAATTGCTCTCTAAAAATACTATTCATGAGATTCATGAACGCAGCTGGGGCATTAGTCAACCCAAAAGGTAGAATAGTAAATTCAAAATATCCATACCTTGTTCTAAATGTTGTTTTAGAAGTGTCTTCTTCTCGTATTCACAACTGATGATAGCCATATCTCAAGTCTATCTTTGAGAAGATGGTTGCTCCTCTCAATTGGTCAAACAAATCATCAATTCTAGGTAACGAATACCTATTTTTGATAGTTACCTTATTCAACATTCGATAATCGATGCACATCCTCAAGGTACCATATTTTTTCTTAACAAATAGAATAGGAGCTCCCCAAGGTGACACACTTGGCTTGATTAGCCCTTTTTCCAACAAATATTGAAGTTGCATTTTGAGCTCTTGTAGCTCTATAGGAGTCATCCTATATGGTGCCCTTGCAATAGGCGCTGCTCCGGGTAGCAACTCAATTGAAAAATCAAATTCCCTCTAAGGAGGTAATCCAGGTAGATCCTTAGGAAACACATCCTTAAACTCTTCCAATACTTGATATTTTTGGAAGAGATTAGATTCTATTTTTGTCTTATCTTTCTTTATCTGCATTATCGATAGTAAATATGGTTTAACTTCACTTCAACCACAATAAATCCTAACCCTTTGATTAGATTCATCCATAAATTCTACCCATATCTCTTCAAAATTTAGAAGAGTCTTATGTGCCTTCAACCAATCAACTCCTAGAATGATATCAAACGCATGCAAAGGTGCCACATACAGATGCCAATTAGTTTTTCCTTATGGCAAAGTAATGTGGGGGTCAAATAAACATTGGTTAACTTGGTAGGTTTGCCCTGACCCGTACTCTACCTTCCAACCATTGGCCAAAAATCTAGGTCTAACAGATATGTCCCTCACTAACTTAGTAGATATAAAGCTATCAGTTGAACCACTATCTATCAAAATTTGCACATTCTTGCCAAAAAATTTCCCATTTAATAAGAAAGGGGTAATTTGACCATCAAGTTTAGAGTTACCTATGGCTGCAAAGATCTTATGAGCTACTTCAACTAGAGCTTTCTAACGTTGATCAGCTCTATGGGGACATTTACTAGCATAATGAGCTCCTTGACATACATAACATCCATTTGGTGGAGCTCTATTTGATCTATTACTATTTTCATTTTTGTCCAGAGATGCAGTTTCTTTGGACCTATCTTGTCCTACTGGTTTCTGATCCTATCTTTTGGTAAATTCTTTACCATCCCGCTTGAACTTACCACCTTGGTAGTTAGGTTTATTTTTGCCACTTTGCCTACTTTGCTCTCCCCCTTTGGGTTTCTTATTTTGATCTTTCTCCCATCTCATAAACCCAACACTTTTTTGCTTTTTGAGTTCATATTTTTCTTTCTTAGACAACTTTTGATAGTTAAAATATACCTTTCTAGTTTCCTAATTGGCTTCCTCTTTTCTTTCCAAATCAAAGGTAGTAGGCAAGTTATCAGGGTTGTGCATATTTACCACCATCATGATTCTAGGATGTAATCCTAGAATGAATTTTTGAGTCTTCATTTCTTCATTACTTTCATATTGAGATGCATATTTCAATAATTGAATGAAATTTTGGTGGTATTCATGCACTAACACATTTTCCTGACGTAAATTAGAAAATTCCCCAAATTTCTCCACATAATATTGCTTAGTCAAGAATCTATCCCTAAATTCTTTGGCAAAATCCTCCCATTTGAGGTTTGAAGCTTCTATTCTATGCCCTTTCTTATATGATTTCCACCAATCAAGGGCTACCTTAGTCATGTTCATAACTGCTAAAGCAGTCTTAGATTCAGAGGATAAAACTACTAGAGAGAAATATGACTCTAGTTCACTTAGCCAGTTTTTTGTTGAATCACCATCACCCTTTCCATTGAATTTGGATATTACGACCTTTCTCAGGTTCCTATCCAACTCTTTACTCACCCTAGCCCTTCCAACACTGGATCCCTCAAGTTCTCTTGATACTTCTTTAGTCCTGCCTAATCCAATGTCTCTTTCCCTAGCTAATTCCTCTATGACCCTCTGTTGTTGGGTAATAAATTCTTGTTGTTGGGCCATATGGGTTTTCTATTGGGCCATCTCCTCCCTTTGTTGTTCCATGTGAGTTTGCAACAATTGAACAACTTTAGCAATATTTTCCCCTTCTTTGATAGGTTCATTAGGAGGAGGTTCATTCAATCATTTCATCCTTATTTCACGCTGAGGGTCTTCTCGTCTTAATCCTGACATTGGTCCCCTAGTAGGTCCTTCGGTGGTTTCTTCCTCCCTGCCTCCCGTAGGATTTCTTGAAGATCCACCTCGTAGCATTCATGCCATTTGACCTGTAGGTGAAAGAGGTAATCTATTAGTTTAATACAAATTCACAATCAGAGTCCACAACTCATATCTACTTTTGCTCTGATACCATATGTAACAACCCAAATCTACTCATTTGGTTGTACCACACAATAATTCATAAACAAATCACTATAATATTTTTTTGTTTTAATACTACAATTTTACTCATAAGTTTACCTTCAATTTCTTAGCAAACTTCCTTCACCCAATTATTTATTAGCATAATATTAACTTAGTATAGGCATGTTACACCACTTTTGGGTTCAAGACTGTTGCAGACCAGTCACCCAAGTGGACGAGATCGACCATATCCCATAAAGGTGCCATTAGTGGAATTGACTTATCTCATTTAACATCCTCATGTTCTGGCATGAGGGTCAATCCATGGTAGGGGTTATCCTCTAGGGCCCATAACACCTAGAGGGTGGATGCTTACTTCCCTATCCCTTACCATTCTAAACCTTTGACTATTTGTCGACCATGTTCCTGTATTGAATGAAAGGGAAATAGTGTATTTATACCCAGTTTCTAGCTGATTATCCTCTTCTCGGAGTCAGTTAGAGCCATGTCAATACATTGGCCTTGGTCTTAATCTCACATGCTCTTTATGATCCACGTTCGTATATCCCATACCATACAAAGAGGCTTAACTAGCTAGGTCAAAGATACATGGGATCTATCATAGTACTAATCTAGATGCAACCTAGAGAAGGTATCCCATACCACCCCTCCTTACCAAAATTTACCTAGTCGTATTATTCGACCAATTTTGTCAATCTATAGTTTCTCTAGATGTTGTTGTGTGCCTACCTACACCTCAACAATATTTGGGTGATTTTTTTGAGCATCCTTTTCACTCAATGCTCAATTTCATGGTCAGTTTAGGGCTCCTCAACCAATTCTAAATGTTTTGTTTTCATGCCCTGCTAACCTTTCCAACAAGAGTTTTCCAACCCATCCATTTAGGTTTAAGTTTCCACATAGATAAAAACTTCTCAAGGAAACCTATAAATAACTCTAAGCTTTGGGAGATATCAAATAATTACACACATAATTACTTTAAATAAAATAAATTATGGAAAGAATATCCTCCATTCTATAATTATAATATAGTTTTGAGGCTTAAGGAGAAGAATAAGTTTTAACATAATTCCCTATGCATCTATCCAAGGTTATGCATAGTGGCTATTTTTGTAAAATTGGCTAAAATTAGGATTTTCATAATTTGGAATTGGTTAATATTTGGGACCCTTGACCATGGTCCATTAGCCTAAAATTTCTAGGTGAAATTTTATAATAATTTGACCATTTTAAGTTTAAATTTTCAACATTGCCCCTAATCATAGTGAACCTTCTACATGTGTTTTGAAACTATTCACCTGGATTTTGAAATTGATTTGCCAAATTTTTATAAATATATTTTGGGGTCAACCCCTTATGCATAACCCTGCTGATCTATCTTGAGTTATTTCAAACATAAGAACAAGCATATCTATAAACCCTTTTTATTTTCTATCAAATTAAACCCATTTCTTTTCTCATCTTTTAACTTCATATAGAATTCAGGTTTAAAGTATTATTTCCATAAAATGGAATAAATAAAAGACTTTAATACATTTGGCTATGTAAAAACATACCTCTAAATCTAATTCCATCTTTGCTTCTGATAAAGCAACCCCCATCACGCTAAGGGTTTTATATAAAATACAAGTTTAGCCAATGTTATTAATCCATTCCATGGGATTCGGTATGCATTCTGATTGAGAGTTATAACACAACTCAAGGTATTAGATATTCCAATAAAGGAATGCTAGTCCCAACATAGCATATAGCCATACAGTGGTATTAAAAGAAATTAACCAAATAGGATACCCAATAACCATTTCGACCTTCACACCAGCTACTCATGACGTCTTGACAACAAACTAGTTAACACATAAAAGTCTTAGAACAAATGTTTTACAAAGTTTGGTATAATTTTCCATGCATTTTACTATTCTAGCTTAGCCCCTCTACATACAAAATACGTAGAAGTCTTATTTAAAATATAACAAGGTTTGTGAAGAGAAAACTAGGGCATCAGTTGGGTAGCCGAAGATATTTCTGGTTACTATGGATTTGAAGACAAGATTGTTGCCCCATGAGGGCCCAATGGGGACACCTCCAGATCCTCTTTTAGAGAGACATAATTATTTTGCAGATTTGTTACAGGATAAATCTCCATAAGAGACTAAAGAAGAACCAAAAACTACATTAAAAATACTCATTATGGCTGCTGGAAATACATCAACATCTCAACGAGCTAATGGATGCTTGCCACAGTCATAATCAAGGCCAAAGATTGTTATTAAGCAAAGGATGGTCAAAGAAATAGTTTTATATAGATCCAATCATGATTTGATCTATAAATTCATGGGTATTCACCCTACCTTGAATTTTTTGCATTCCTAGGTCTGAAAAAACTAGGAGCCTCTTGGTGAGTATTATTTGTGGTTTATTAGCAATGTGTATTTTATTGTTAGTTTTTCTTCACTTATCGATAGAAATATGGCTTTCAAATCATAAAAGAGGAATCATGGTCCGGTAGGATTATTTGTTCAACCCTGGAGAGTGGGATTTGATCCCCGAATGGAACCCATTGTTGTCCCGATTTGGATCTATTTGTATGCACTTCCAATGGATTTTTGGAATGAGCAGGTATTGGAAATTATCAGTAATTCCCTTGGAAGATACTTGGGTGTTTCCAAACACACAATGGAAGGAAACAAAACTATTTATGCAATATTATGTATAGAAATGGATCTTAGCCAGTCTTTGCCAATAGAGGCAAAACTCGACCTTGCAGGAATATCTTGGATTCAATAGTTGGATTATGAGGCATTGCCCTTCAAATGCAAATTTTATCGCAAATATGGGTATTTGGACCGATCTTACCTAAATAATATGAATATAAAAATGGAGGCTCCTCTGGGAATGTCAAATCTTCATAAGGAGGGTAATTCAATAATAAATAAAGAAACAATCAATATTTCTCAGGATAAAGAAGCACATGGAGATGGTTTTGAACAACTCAAAAGAAGGAGAAGGCAAAAGAACAAATATGGTAAAGAGCAAACCCAACTCAAGCTCTCCAATAGGTATGATATATTTAAGATACTAATGGACCAAGAAGAAGAACAATTCATGGAAGGAGTGGATGGGAATAATAAAAATAATAACAACCATGATCAAGCCCCTCTTTCATCTCCTCCCATCATAGAGCAAGTAATTGAGTGCAGTGAGTTACCACAATCAGAGATTGCAGGGGCATTGATAGTGCATAACCAAGAGCAATTGATGATTAAGGATGTCGTCATAGGCATAGTAGAAAAGAACAAAGAAAGGCCAACTCTAGGGATAACTCAAGTGGAAAAGAGATAAAAAAATAGCAACTCTCAAAGATTGGGTAGAAAATCAAATAGGGAATTGATAGTAGTTCAAGGAGATAAACTGATCACTAGAGGATCAGTGAGGCCAATAGATTTTTATTGCTCTTAAGGTAACCAATGATTATACAATCGTGGAATGTTAGGGGTTTAAATAGTAGAACCCATCAATTTGTTGTTCAAAGACTCTTAGAAAAATGTAAAAAAGATTTTTTGCTTATCCAGGAGACAAAAATGTTGTTGGATCTTATGTGTAAAATAATAAATAGAATTTGGAGGGGTGTTGATCATATGGATGTGACTGCCCAAGGGGCCTCAGGAGGGATAGTTACTCTTTGGAGCTCTCTTGAATGGACTGCAATAGAACATATAGCTTGGAGGGGTGTTCTCACATCACATTTTAGGAACAATATCACAGTTGAACATGTTTTAATCATAAATTTTTATGGGGCTCAAAACCTATATGGTCAGATGCATCAATGGAAAGTTATGCATAACATGAGAGTCTCAAGGGAATAGTTAGACTGGATTATTGTTGAGGATTTTAAAGCTAAATTATCATCTAGAGATCAAGAAGGTGGAACCCTAATTTTGGACCTAGGGGATCGACTTATGATTGCCCAAGTCTAGGAATTACACTTGGTGGATATTAAATGCCCTAGAACCAACTATACTTGGACTAATAAGAGGAGGGAGCCACATAGTAGGAAGGTGAAGTTAGACAATTTTCTAGTTTCAGAGGAGGCATTTGTAAAATGGAATATAAAATTTCATATTTTGGAGTGTCCAGTTTCAGATCACTTTACCATTTTGTTGGAAATGGGATCAAGACAGTGCAACATCACAAACCATTTAAATTTGAAAACTTTTGGTTACAAAAAGAGGAACATCGAAAGAAAATTCCACAATGGTGGGAAGAAGGCCACCGAGCATATGGGACAACAATGTTTAGATTCCATAAACAGATTCATTATGTCAAAGATCAACTGAAACAATGGAGGCGAGCTAACAAGACAAAATTCCATGTCCAAAAAGCTCCATTGGTGGCTAGATGGGATGAGGTTCAAAAACTCGTTAGAGAAGGAACAATTACAAAGCAACTCAAAGAAGAGGATGATGCATTGCGTAAAGTGGTTGAGGATATTGACAATCAAGAGGAGACCTACTGGAAACAGAGAGCAAGAACCACTTGGTTATTAGAAGGTGATAGAAATACTAAATTTTTCCATCGGGTTTCCTGTGCTAGAAGACATATCAACAACATGGAACCTCTTCAAGATGAGAATGAATACTCCTTTGATACAATTCCAGGTATGCATTTCCATTCAATGGATTATTTTTCTAAACTATTTAAGGAAAGTATGGTGCAATATGAAGAGGCTCAAAAAGAAGTTCTTGTTGTCATACCCTTTGTTATCTTTGAAGAAGAAAATCAAGCCCTACTTAAACCCATTGATAGAGAGGAACTGAAGAATGTAGTCTTTGGAATGAGCATCGGAAAAACACTAGGTCTAGATGGCTTTCCAATTGAGTTTTTTAGGCCTTTTGGGACAACTTGGAGGAGGATGTAATGGTTGTTATAGAGGATTCCAAAGGTAGTAAAAGAATGCTTAAAGAATTAAATCATACTTTCATTGCCTTAATTCCAATATGGGAGGAGGGGGTACATATTTCAAATTATAGACCAATTACCTTATGCAATGTCATATATAAAATAACCACAAAGGTAATGGCTGAGTGGCTAAAACCTCTTCTACATAGCATTATCTCCTTGGAGAAAGGGGGTTTTGTAAAGGGTAGGTAGATCTTGGATGATGTGGTTCTAGCTCAGGAGGAAATCCATTCAATACAAACATTTGGTAATAGAGGAATACTCATAAAATTGGATATGTCAAAGGTTTATGATAGGGTGGAGTGGAGCTTCTTGTCAAATATGATGGAAACCTTTGGTTTCTCTCAAGATTGGATAGAATGGGTTATGAGCTATGTTTCCACTCTACCATACTCAGTTTTAATCAAGGGTCTTCCCTCGCAACCGTTTGGAGCTACTCAAGGCCTTTGTCAAGGAGATCATTGTTCCCCCTATATTTTTATCATATTTGCTGAAGGCTTGGGTAGACTCATCTTGAGGAGAAGACAACAAGGTTTGCTAATAGGTATCAAGGTGGGTGAGGAAGTTTTGACTCACCTACAATTTGTGGATGACATAGGATTGGTGGGAGTGGCCAGCTTTAGGGAAGCAAGAATGATTAGAGATACAATTAATTTCTACCTTAGGGCTACAAAACAAGTCATCAATGATAAAAAAAATCCAAAGTGGTCTTTTTCAATCCTGATAAAAGGCTTCAGGATAGAATTTTAGAGATCTTAGGATTCACAAGGACTTCTCTCCTAGTGGTATACTTTGGGGTCCTTTCGAATTTTTAAAAACTAAAAATAGATATATGGAGGAATATTTTAGACTGTATCAAGGAAATAATTAATCATTGGTCTCAAAAATGGTTAAGCTATAAGGGTAGATTAACTTTTTTACAGCGAGTCATTCAGGCCATGCCAATTTACAAATTTTCTATCCTTGTTGTCCCACATACCATATGAAAAGAGTTGGACAAGATGGCTAGAATTTTTTTATGGGAAGGAGTAAAAGGAGAGAGGAAATGGGTCTTAGTATGTTGGAAAAAAGTAAGCCAACCCAAGGTAAAAGGAGTTTTGGAACTGAGAAGATCAAAGTTAAATAATAAAGCTTTAGCTGGAAAGCTTTACTGGAGGTGGATTTCCCAACCAACGTCTTTATTAATTAGAATATTTAGTAAATATGGGCTTGGCGTTGGAGGTTGGGAGAGGATTATTTTGGAATGTGGGGAGAGGGGAAGTTGGACAAATTCATGGGATCAATACCCACCTATCATTGTTGAATTTCCTGAATTGCTACCAATAAAAATAGCCATGGATACCAGGGGTTGGGTCCAAATTGAAAGTCATTTCAACACTAGTCAGTTAGGGGATTATAAGTTTAAGCAGTTTAAGAAGTTGGATGAGTGGCTAATTTCAATCCCTCCATATTTGACACCCATCATGACTAAAATCTTGGCAGAAATATTTCTCACAGGAGGAGGATGAATTAGCTTGGGGCTATAGGAGCCTTGGTGTCTACATAGTGAAGTATGGATATGATAAGATCCTTTCAGAGCCTCCTCATACATATCAATTTGAGGATTGGAGAAATATTTGGAAGTTCAAGAGTTGGCCGAAAGTAAACTTTTTTGTCTGGCAGTTCATGCATAATGGAATTCTTACTTTTGATAATCTCATATGTAGGGGAATCATTGGTCCATCTTAATGTGTTTTATGCTACAAGAGTGAGAAGATAGCTTATCACTTGATTTTTGAGTGTCCATTCACATGCCAAATTTGGGAGAGATGGTTTTTATATTATAAAATTTGAGTTAATGGTGATTTGAATCGGATTAATATTTGAGAAATATGGAAGAGGGGTAGATTTAAATCTAAAGATCTTTGTATTGGTTGTGATATTGGATTTAAATTCATTTGGTGGCAAGTGTGGTTGGAGAGAAATGCCAAAATATTTAGAGAAATATTTTCTTCTTTAGATGGAGTTTGGCAGGTCATTTGGAGCAAAGTCACATAAATTGTGGTAGTCTATGCTAAAGAGGAAACTCAAGTTGTTATAGGGACAATGGAGAAGGAAGTTGAAGTGAAAGAGGGGCAGGACAGAGCTAGTTGGAAATCACCCTGAGAAGGTTGAATTAAAATTAATACCGATGGAGTTGCAAAATGTAATACGAGTAGAGCTAGAATTGGAGTGGTCTTCTAAAATCATGTTGGAATAGTGCTCTATTGGGAACTACAATGCTTGGGAAGAGCCACAAACGATGAAGCAGAAGCCTTACCTATCAAATATGCTTCTATTTGGGCAGTAAAACAAGGTTACAGGAGGATAATCCTAGAATCAGATTCTCAAATAATGGTTGGAGCTCTAGATTGCATGAGGAACTTTTCTTTGAAGACATGGAGGTTAAGGATTCTTGTCACTCAAATTAAGTAATTATGGAGGGAATTAGATGATGTGATTCCATTTTATGTGAGTAGAGATCTAAATAAAGTGGTAGACTTCCTAGCTAATATGGGCATTGAGAAGGAGGTAGGGGTTCAGTGGTATAGTGACATGGCTATTGAGGATGAGATGATTAGGAAGGTTGGTGATCAAATCCAATGTTTAGCTAATTTGAACAAAAAAAAAAAAAAAAGGGGAAAAAATAATGAAGAAGAAGGAGCCAAACAAAAAACAAAAAAAAAACCAAAAAAACCAAAAAAAAAAAAAACAAAAAAAAAAAAAAAAAAAAAAAACCAAAAAAAAAAAAAAAAAAAAAAAAAAAAAAAAACAAAAAAAAAAAAAAAAAAAAAAAAAAAAAGAACAAAAAACAAAGAAAAACACAAAGAAAAAAATAACAAAAAAAAAGAAAGGAGAAAGTGACAAAAAAAAAAAAAAAAAAAAAAAAAAAAAAACAAGAAAAAAAAAAAGCAAAAAAAAAAAAAAAAAAAAAAAAAAAAAAAAAAAAAAAAAAAAAAAAAAAAACAAAAAAAAAAAAAAAAAAAACCAAAAAAAACAAACAAAAAAAAAAAAAAAAAAAAAAAAAAAAAAAAAACAAAAAAAAAAAAAAAAAAAAAAAAAAAAAAAAAAAAAAAAACAACAAAAAAAAAAAAAAAAAAAAAAAAAAAAAAAAAAAAAAAAAAAACCCAAAAAAAAAAAAAAATAAAAAAAAAAAAAAAAAAAAAACACCCAAACCAAAGAAAAAAAAAAACAAAAAAAAAAAAAACAAACAAAAAAAAAAAAACAAAAAAAAGAAAAAAAAAAAAACACAAGAAGCAGAAAACCATTCCAAAAATATGGTTTAGGATATTTGTGCTCCAATGTAGATCTTCTTTTATAGTTGTAAACAGGTGAACAACCATTATAGAAATATGGTTTAAGAGATTTGGCTCCAATGCAAATCTTCTTTTACTATTGTAAACATGTGTTCTATTTGTCTAAGGATGGGAGAAGTCTCATCCCAACTTATAAATGATCTTTATTTTAATACAAGTTTTTTCAAATTATTTTTTCAAATAAAAAGATAACAAGGTTTGCGCTGCCCTCCCAGTGCAGTATTTTCTATAAACAATTTTCTTTAACATAATTTGAGAGTCAGGCAACCCAGGTCAAGACGTTTTTCCAACATAATATACACCAACACATAAATTATGGTTTAACTTTGTTTTATAAGTATTGGATGCATAAATTACTAATTAATAGAAAAGAGTTTCCATTGCTTAAACCACCATACACAATAATTAAACCATTGAACTAATTTATCAACATTATATTAATTTTCCCCTGCACAAAATTCATATGAAAACTCAGTACATGCTTTCACAAGTCTCTACTGAACTTGTATAACATATTTAGGCATTTTAATCCAAAATCATACCTATAACTTTTACTTGAATACACTTCTCATACATATGGAAAGACACAATATAGTTTTTCTGGTTCAATAAACTTTCCAGAATATTTTTGCTACATTATAAAAGAGCATCCTTCACAGGTATAACATTTAAAATTTGAGTTCTGAAATATACAAGGAGAAACTATGGGACACCCCAACACTTTTTCCACACATCACAACGACTGCAACTCAATCATACATCAATTGTTTAGGCACGTCCTGTACACATGTGTACCAGAAATCTCACCAAAATATAATTTTTTGAAGGTAAATGTGCTAACATATTATTAAACATGCAGCTTGGCAGCTACAGTCCTCCACTCAGTTGTTGTCACCCTTGTTGGCCTTTTTCACACTACTTGCTAAAACTTCACTCTTTGCCTTAATGGTATGAGGTATTAGGATGAAGGGATCATATTTTAGCTCTTCACTATAGGAATGCATTTCTACTACGTACAACATGCATACTCGCAGACATTTACTAGAAGTCACATTGCATAATGTAATACTAATGCATGTGGTTCACTTTAAGCATTTTCCCATTTTCAGGTAATATTAATATTCACAACCAAGACAAAACATATATCTAATTATGAAATCATGAAGTAATCTTCACACAAGCCATCAATAACTTCAAATAGGTGCACATTCAACATAGTTCTTCCTATTTTATTTTCACATAGGGTGACACCCCAAAAAATTTTCCACACATCACAATGATTGTAACTCAATCATACATCAGTTGTTTAGGTACGTCCTGTACATGTGTATCACAAATCTAACCAAAATATAATTGTGTAAAGGTAAATGTGCTAACATATTATTAAACATACAACTTGGCAGCTACAATCCTCCACTCGGCTATTGTCACCCTTGTTGGCCTTTTTCACACTACTTGCTAAAACTTTACTCTTTGCCTTAATGATATGAGGTATTAGGATGAAGGGATCATATTTTGGCTCTTCACTATAGGAATGCATTTCTACTACGTACAACATGCATACTCGCAGACATTTACTAGAAGTCACACTACATAATGTAATACTAATGCATGTGGTTCACTTTAAACATTTTTCCATTTTCCGGTAATAGTAATATTCACAACCAAGACAAAACATATATCTAATTATGAAATCATGAAGCATTCACATAAGCCATCAATAACTTCAAATAGGTGCACATTCAACGTAGTTCTTCCTATTTTATTTTCATACTAGAAAACAAGCAAACTTACTAGTTCAAACATAATCCTTTCTCTTTAAAACCAAAATCAAACAAGGATAAATTACTGTGAACGATCTACCTGGAGTCCTTCGTAGTGCTTATCCCTTCCAATAGTTGTCCGTAACTTCCAGATATTCCACCGCCTATACATTCATGCAGTTTTTATTTTCTTTTTAAACACAACTCCCAAAAATAACAATAAAAAACTGAACAAAATATGTCCATTCAATTTTTCCCTTTTCTCTTTGAAATCGGTTTCCTCCCCATTCCATCCTCCACTACATCCAACAAATTTTCTTTATATTACTTTTCCTCCCTTCTCGGTTCTTGATTATGGAGAGGTTTAAAATCATTATGACATCTAACACCTCCATAATCAAGAACCGAGAAGGGAGGAAAAGTAAAATCTAACACCTCCATGGTTCTTTGTCCCATTGACATACCGTAAAATCTATTTTCCTATTTGCAAGTGAGTTTTCTTTGGTGCTTCCATAAATTTTCTAATCAAACTGGAAACATTAAATATGGTCTGGTTATTGTCAAGTACATGATATTTCCAACTAATCTTTTGTAGAAAGTTGGATCAATATTTCTATTACAATTATTCTTACTCAATTTTAGGCCTATTGTAGTTGGTGTGATCGTTGGTTTGCTATCCTTCATTCAAAACCTCTTTAAGACATATATTTCATACTTACCTCGAGAGATGAAGATACCATCCATAGATTGGATAACATCAACATCAAAAAAATATTTTATCAGGCCCAAATATGTCATCTAAAACTCCTACTTTATGGCATTTCTAAATTGCTCAAATAACATAGTGCTATGTATAAAGGATATCGTCTACATACAAGCAGACTATGATCATCTCCCCCTATTTATTTATCTTCATGTAGTGAGTGTGCTCATATGGACATTTGATAAACCCATTTTCCTAAAAGTATGCATCAATGCAACTATACCATACCGTGGATGCTTACTTCAACCCATACAAGGATTTCTTCAATTTTAGAACCTTTCCTTATTGCTCTTCCAAATCATATTCGGGTGGTTGGTCTATGTAAACCTCTTCTTCAAATAATCCATTCAGAATGGTAGACTTGACATCCATCTAATATATATTCTACCCCTTTTGAGTTATTAGTCCTAAAATCAATCTGACTATGTCAAGTCTCACTACAGGTGCATATACCTCATGATAGTCACTCCCTGGCTTCTGCTTGTAGCCTTTTGCAACTGGTTTGGATTTATGCTTTTCAATATCACCTTGGGCAGTAAACTTAGTTTTATATATCCATTTTACTCCAATGGTCTTCTTGCCTGCTAGAAGATCCATTAATTACCAAGTTTAATTTTTCTCTATGGCTTCTATCTCATCATCCATAGCTTTCACCCATTTTCTATTCTGAATTTCTTCTTCAAATGAAATTGTATCACACTCAAAAAATATAGCAAAATAAGAATGTTCTCCTTCTTCAATTTAATTTCTAGTTACCTCATATATATCTTGCAAGCTCCTTATCTTTGATGGTGTCTTCAAGTTGGGAACCATCCTTACAAGTGGAGGTGATTGTGATGATGAGACAATGTTGCTGCTGGCACCGATACTACTGCTTGAAGCTATAGGTGGATGCATGTTATTTTCATCCAAATCCTCATACTCAATAATTGTTGTATTTTTCTCACTAGTCTTGGATTTCCATTTTCAATCTTCATCTTCCATGAACTTCACATATCATCTTACGATCAGTTTCTTTGTGATAGGATTATACAACCTATAAGCCTTTGATTCTTCACTATAACTAGTGAAGATGTATTTTTTTGCCTTGTCATCCAACTTATTTATCTTCTCATCTGGAATGTGTGCATATGCTATGCACCCAAAAAGTCTTAAATGAGCCACACTAGGCTTCTAGTTGCTCCATGCCTCCTGAGGAATCTTGTCCTTTACACTATTTGTGGGACACCTATTCAGTATATAAACTACACAAATTATAGCTTCTACCTAGAACTCATGTGGTAAGACCTTTGCCTTCAACATGCTCCTTGCCATCTCCATTATGGTTTTGTTCTTCCTCTCTGCAAGTGTTGTGTATCTAGCTATGAACTGCCTTCTAATTCCATTTGCTTTGGAAAAATTATGGAATTCATTGGAGATGTATTCACCTCCTCCATCTGTTTTGAGAGTCTTCACATAATAGTCGCTTTGTTTTTCAACCAAAGCTTTAAACTCCTTGAATTTGTCGAAAGCTTTTGAATTTTGTCTTATGGGATATACCCATGTCCTCCAACTAAAATCATATATGAATATCAGGAAGTACTTATTATTGGCAAATGAGTTGGTTTACATAGGATCATAACTATTTGAATGCACCATCTCCAATGGTTGTGAAGCTCTCCATGACTGTCCTATAGGGAATGTATCCTTGTGTTGCTTTCCAACTAGATAACCTTCACATCCTTGATTTTTTACTCTATGAGAGGTAATCCCTTCACCATCTATTTCTTGTGTAGCAGGTTCAGGCCATTGAAACTAAGATGTTGTAACCATGTAGCATCTTTCACAACTATACTAAATAAAAGTAGCAGTTCATTTTGAATCTGTAAAGGAAAAATCTTATTCTTTGTCATCGCCACATTTGCTACAAGCCCATTCTCTTTGTATCTTATGATACAAGCTCAATTTTTAAATTGTACAGTGTACCCCTTTTGCACAAGTTGTCCAACGCTTAGCAAATTATGTTTCAACCCAAGAACATAATATACATCAGAGATGTGCCTTATTTCACCTTGTTTGGTGTGGATTATGATCCTCTCTTTGCCCATGATAGGTACCTTGTTATTTCCCATATTCACCTCAGATTTGATGGTTTCATCCAATTGTGAGAATATTTCTTTGTTCCTAGATATGTGGTTACTGCACCCACTATCAAGATACCAAGTAATCTTTTAACTCTCTTCATTAGTGCTGCAAGTTAACATCATAGTCCCACATACATCTCTACTTTAAACATTTTTATTTTCATTTGTGTAGTGGGCTTGTTGCTTTTTTCTTTGACCAACTTCTTTCTACACTCATAACTAAAATGGATAATTTTTTTGCAGTAATAACATTGGATCTTTGATTTATCCTACCTCTGATTTGATCCTCCTTGTTGATTGTTGTTGCCTCTTCCTCCTACTTGATGGAAATTGCAGCTGGTCTCTTCTTCATTTGAGTTTGACATTCCTCCTCTCTTATGGCCTCTTACATGCTTGATTCTATTATTTTGTCCTCTTCCTCCTTGAGAACTTGAGGCACCTTGGTGGGATTCTTCTCTTCTGCTATTATCTCAAAATGAGACCTACATCTTAAACACTTGCTCTAATTAGGACTGATATGAACGCTTTAGTATTTTCTCATGTATTTGGAGAGAACCCATGAGCTCATGTTATGAGAGGGTTGTTAAATCCCTCGATTCTTCAATTTCTATTACCACTGAGTCAAACCTTGTTGATAGGCTTCTAAGTATTTTCTCCACAATTATTTTGTTTTCAACATTTTCACCATTCAACCTCATTTGATTGATGATACCCATTATGTGAGTAAAGAAGTCACTCATGGACTCTGAGTCACTCATTAGAAAATTTTTAAACTCTCTTCTCAGCATTTGCAACCTCACTAACTTCACTTTATTGGTGCCTTGGAAGGAGCTAGCTAAAATTTCTCATACCCTTTTGATTTGGGTCTTGCTCCAATTCTCAGGAAAATAGTCCCCTCAACTGCCTACATTATGTTAAATAATATCTTCTGGTCCTTCTTTTGATTCTTCTTCAATATATCTGACTCTTCTTGGGAGAGAGCACTCAATGCTCCTGCATTTGCAGATTTTGGGTAACCATTTTCCACTAGGTACCATAGCTCTTGAGACCCAAATAAAATATTCAGCTAGATGCTCCAGTAATTGTAGTTCTTGCCATTGAAACGTGAGATCTGCAACTGCAATTAGTTACCACTAGAAGCCATTACTTTTTATCTTCCACATAATGGTGGTAGCTCTGATACCAATTTGAAAGTTGATACGAACTTCAATAATGCAAATGTTCGTGGGGCACGACACAATGCAGTTTGAAAGTTGACTCGTCATGAGCCAGACCTCACATGACAAATTGAAAGGAGTACAAGCCACAACACGGATGATGTTCATGAACTACCTGCAAGAGAGATCGTGTGGGCCACAACACGGACGATGTCCATGATAGGGAACAAGTCCATGGACTAGAGTAGCTCAAGAGACAAAGGTGTTCTATACCATGATTTATAATTGTATTCATGCATCTTGATACAGAAGGTGAGTGGGAAAAAACACTAGTAGGAGAGAACAAAGTTGTTCTGTCCCACAATGTAAAAGAACCTTCACACTTTCCGATGGACAAGGCTGGTGGATTATAACAAGAGCAGAATATATCATAGCGAGACACAACACGCGAGAGGGGCGCGGATCACAACAAGGTATAACCTATGCCAAATGTCCCCAAATCCATTGAGCGGGATACAACAAGTAGATGGTTCTAATACGCTCAGTGGGATAGAACCAAGTTTTACACAACGAAGAAGAGAAAACGGGCGGCCGTGAGACAAGGGAAATTAAACCTAACTTTGCTAAGTTAGATTAATAATCTACCGAATGAAAGCAAAGATACATAAGAGTATTATATATTGCTTAAAATTGGAAATACATCCACATACATCTGTGACTTGTATGCGTCAATAGGTTACATCCACAGAGAAGTTTTATGAAGGCTACAACTTTGATTTCTTGCTATTATAGTTGCCCTTCTGGCTTCTTACGCTCTTCTCTCTTCCTTCCACTGTCTCTTCTTTGACCAATGCTGATAATACCAGGTGCTCATATATTTATAGCTGGGTATTGGTGGGAAAGACTTATCAGCTTTCTGACACGCATTGAATTCAAAAGTGTGATGTCTATTCAATCGCTGAATAACTACAATTGTCGGTAATTCAGACACTTTAAAATACGAGGATCAAATTCAAAAGATAAAATCTGTTAAAGACCTATCAAGTCTAAAATTTGGTTTAATTTTTAAAAATTAAAAAAATAAAAATATTATCATAGTTTTGAAGTATAAAAGTTTCTGATTGAATCTTAAAATAGAAAGGAATTGTACCATTGGAGAACGGTGTAGAAACATTTAACAATGAGTTGCGATTTTCTCTCCTTAATGAGGCCCTTTGCACAACAAATAAGAGAAGCTCTGGATAACTAAGGAGCATTGACGTATGAAAATCCTTTTGAAAACAATCAAGAAAAGATGTGTTGTTATACAGCATTACATGTGAGATTCTATTACTATTTTTATAAAACTTCTCCTTAAATTACTTAAGAAAAAAACAAAAACAAAAAACACTCATCTTATGCTTTTATTGTCTTCTTATGTGCTTGTTGGAATATTTCTCAACTATGGATGGTGATGCACTTCGACTGCTTAGTTGAAGAATAAAAATATTAATCTCTAATGGCCTATAAAAATACATAGTTTGCTCATACTGTTCGTAGATTGAATTATTCATTCGGCAAGCTGTCCGTCAAATTTTCTTTTTTAAATGTTTTAGGATTTAGAATGTGGTTGACATTAAAAAAAACTTTATGAAAAGATACGTTGCATGGTTTTTTTTTGGATATTTTTTTGATGAGCTGCTTTTAAGGTTGGGGTGTTTTGGTGGATTGAGGTAGGCTTGGGTGGATGTGTGTGAGGATGAGTGTGTATGGTCTTTATTCAATTCCTATTTTATCGTTGACATGGGATGCCCAATCCAATACATATATAAGGTTAAAGTTATAACTTTTTAAACTTATTATTAATTATTAAGTTGTTTTTCATATAAAAATATTAATATTTTTTAGAATTATATTTTGAAATTAAATGCCTTCAGGTAAAATTGAAAAGAATATATAATAAACAATAAAAAAAATTGACATGTTATTTTACCAAATTCAATTTTAAGCCTTATTTTATGTGTGGATATTTTCTCTTTTACTTTTGGAAAGTTTGCATTTTCTATGATATCTTCAAATCATAATTCATAATAAATTTGCTAGTAATAAACATACTATACAACATATTTTTTCATGTTGGAAAAGGAAAATAAAACTATGTACGCAAATGAAGTACTTGGGTGATCCTATCATGGAATAAAAACAAGAAGATGCAACTTTAAACATTTCAAGTGGAAGATCAATTAGATAATTTATTTAACATTCTGTTGCATTCAAGGCACAGTAATAACTTGGAAAATGGTATTATTGATCAGAGGCAGTCTCTTTTTAAGAAAGGTGATTCCAGTTAGAATAGTGAGTTATGAGATGTTTGAAGGTAAGTACCTTGATTCTGGGCTTGGACCTGTGCAGTTTGGTTTCACACCATCACAGTAATTTGTATGTGGACATTTCTTATAATTTTTCTTTTTTCTTTCTTCGTCTATGGTAAAATGATTATTGGGTATGTTTTCATAATAGTTCTATACATCAACTGCTTTTCAAGGTCTTGGTTATGGTTTATCTTAGATTTTCTATGCCGCTTAGATATATTTACTGTTACGAAGATGTGTGTAATATGATTCATTGATGTGCCCCATTCAATTTTTCTTGTGTGGACTGTCCTGGTTAGAATGACCAGCTATTCTGTCTTCATGTGATATGTTCCATATTGTATGGTAAGTTGTTTCCTCCTTCTATTAGTATGCACTTCTACTAATATGCATAGTGGTGCTCCAGTCTCGTCAGTGACTTGATATGTTCCATATTGTATGGTAAGTTGTTTCCTCCTTCTACTACTATGCATAGTGGTGCTCCAGTCTCGTCAGTGACTTGTACAAGTCTTCTATCCATCTACATAGTTGTGTTTCTGTTTAAAATAGGTATTCTTGTTGCTCGAAGTCTTTTCAGTGTTTATATAAGCACATATTTATTGCTGGATTCCGCTAATTTGATTTCTCCTCTGCACTTCAAAGTTTGGTAGAAAGGTCTTAACCTTAAAGATCAACATCTTTTATTGGTTGGTTTTTTATAATAAAGTACTTGCTTTTGATAATCTTCAGAAAAGATGGATGTATTTAATAAACAAGTGCTTTCTTTGTGGGAGAGTGGACTAAATCCTAAGACCATCTCTTCTTTCGATGCCTTTTTTCTTCTGCTATTTTGGATAACTTTTTGCAGATCTTAGGAGTTAGCTGGGTGGCTCTATGTTGTGTGAATAATTTGAGCTTTCAATGGTCTTCGCCATTTCTATGCAGAAGGCTGAAACTGGTTTGGTATTTTGGCTTACCCCATCTCATGTGGAGAATTTGGAAAGAAAGAAACAACAGGGCTTTTAAAAATAGAAAACAAGATGTAGTCATGGTGTTTTCAAAAGCCATTTTTGCAGTGGTAGAAAACATCTCAAAGCTCCCTTTGGACCTGATGGCAAAGGATAAGAAGGAAGAGGAGATTGAACTAAAAATTGGTTTTAAACCGAGGCCTAAAGGACCTAATTTAATTCAACCTAAGTTGAGATCTCAAACTAAGTGGGTTTCCCCACCTCTCGGTTGGATTAAATTCAATTTTTATGGTGCTTCCAAAGGCAACCCAAGTGTTGTAGGTGCTGGAGGACTATTCAGAGATGACAAGGGCTCAATACTCCTTGCCTTTGTAGAAAATATTAAAGACCAAACTTACAATTTTATCGAGGCCAAAGCATTATATTAGGGGATGTTATTACTGGAAAATGTGAATTGTCAAAAGTTGATTATTGAGGGGGACTCTCTATTCATAATAAATACTCTCAAAGATCTCACTCAACCCAACTCAAAAATATTAAACATGATAATAGAGGCTAAAAGATTATACCAATCAATGGAGGAGATTCAAATAGCTCACACCTATAGGGAGGGAAATAGGGTTGTTGATGGCCTTGCCAACCTTGGAGTCCAATAGAACAATATTATAGTGTGGAGAAGTGATTTTCCCCTAGATATTGGGAGGGAATATTATTAAGTCTTAGCTTGGGCATAAGCATGATATGGAGTTAGTGCGGGCTATTAGAATTCTTGCAGGCTAAAATCTGACTGGTTTTGTTTGATTCAAATTGGCCTAGAAAGGAATACCTCGATAGAGTAGGATAAATTCCTCATTTTTATCTATTTTCTCCTCAATTTTTAGGTGGCAGCCTGAGAAAATATTGGAAGTGGAGAAAGACATAAAGAGGAAGATATTTCAAAATTGTTGGGCTATGTTTTGATGGATTGTTCAGATTGATTATTAGGTCGGTTAAGGATTCTTCTAGGGGGCCTTTGGTTGTTTATTAACTACTTGGGTCTTGTTTATGCTTTCAGATGTTCTAAAATAGTGTAATCTCCTAATAATGTAATATCCTATTGGGTAGGGTGTTCTTTTTTAAATTCTTTTTGTCTACTCTTTTCGACCTCTTGTTGTCTTAGAGTCTTTGACTATGTGTCAAAACTAATAAATTATACAAGCAATGATACAAGTAATATTTTACTGTCTTCCCTTCCTTTCTTCTATTTGTCCAAGTCATGGAGTTATCCACAGTTGGGATATCTATTAGATTCATTTGACATGTTATTAATGAAAAGAACCTATCCTTTTCCTCCAACATGGCTCTACCTCCTTGTTGTTCCTCTATTTTAAGATTTGCATTGAAGTCTCCTTTCACAATCCATTGATCCTTTGGGTAGTTCTCTAAAAGTTTGGATAGCTACCAATTGATCCCTCTGTAATCTAACTATTTGTGCTCCATAGAAATTAATTGTTGGTTACAAATGTGCCACTTAGGAAAGGATTTTAATCTATTGTGCCCTAGATTCGCCTAGCAGATTGAAATATCGGAAGGAAAGGATGCCTTTTGTGCCAATATCTAGAGAAGTTCAACTTCCTATACTAATATACTTTTGGGGGTTTAGATAAGAGTGCTGGAAAGGGATAAATGTGCAGAAATAAATCGAAATATCATTTGTTTCAGGTGGGGAAGAACAAGCAACATGATTAGAAATTTGCATCCAAACCAACATCAATCAAAACAAAGCATATTATAGAAATTGTAGCTGTTATTCTACCCTATGTATTATTTTTTTTAGTATTCCAGATCCAATTAATCATTAATGCTCAAATCCAGAATTCATAATTCAAACAGATAGAAATATAAATGGACATGAAGTATAAATACTAGCAGAAGGTAACATAAAAGATAGAGAAAAGAAGCAGAGCCAAGGATGCTTTGTATTAATTAGAAGGTGATCCGTCACAACAGATTTCTCTAGAAATATGTTACCCCCCTCTTACAATGAAATAAACTACCTTTTATAGCAGGAATTTTCCCCCAAATTACAATAATGCACGGATCCCAAGGACCATCAAAGTAAAATGTTGCCTGAATGAGACCCCTATCGGCTGTACTTTTACTTGAGATATGGTTGTTCTGAAAACTGTACATCCTTGAACAGGGAAGGTGGGTGGGAAAGCATGGTTCGATTGAATGTGATAGATAAAGTATAGTTTGTTCTTCACTGTTCATCTACCCTGTACATTGGCATCACACAATCTGTCACTTCCTGATGGCATAAACCTCAAATCCTGTGCGGTTTACTAATGCATGGGGGTGAAAGTAGGTAGGCACTAGAAAAGGACGTCGACATTGCGCGGTGCTAGAAAAACTTAGAAACAATGAGAGGCTACACAGGATTTTCTTTGTTTTCTTAACTCTCCTTTCACCCACTTTTTCTCAAAACAGGGGAGCGACAACGAGCGGGGCTCCAAAATGGAGCGATAATGGACGACGCTTCGAGCCAACACTTGGAAAATTTTCTATCTTCTATTTTCTCCATCCAAAGTCACTCAAAAACTGCAGCGACAACGGGGGGTGCTCTGGGAAATGAGCAACTTCGGGCGGCTCATGCTTGCTGACTCATCCGCACATGGTTGCTGAAAACTTGTTGCGACGACGGGCGACACTGGATTTTGGAATGACAACGGGCGGTCTACACTTAAAGTATTTTGGCCATTTTTTCATCCTCCACCCATGGTCGCTCGAAAGGGGGAGCGACGACGGGCGTCTCTCCCAGTTTGATACTTAGCCAATTTTACAATTTTTACAATTTTACCCCTTTTTCAAACAGATGAGATACTTGAAAGTAAAACAAGAAAAACATAAAATGGAAGATAACGAAACATAGAAACTAGAAGAGAAAGACTACAAGGAAAAGGAGAGAAGTAGCAGCATTTTCTTGAATTTTCAAAAAATTTACTCCTTTACAAAATGTGACAACATTCCTGACAACTTTTGGGGTATCGATCTCACCTCAATGCAAGGACCCATGCCTTCATCCTTTGGACATAGAGTCTTCTCCGGTCCCTGCCTCCTTTTGTTGTTGTTGCTACTTTTGTTGAATTTCTTTTTGAACCTTCTTTTTGTTTTGTTCGCCAAATTTTATACCTGAATATTCCTCTTCTCCTTTAGTTTCCTCATCAGACTAGTCCTCGCTTTCTTCTTCTTCTTATTCTGGGAAATTTAGGTGATCACGAACATGCTCAAAAGTGGCCCGAGCCTGGGCCCATGCCACTTCTTGGAAGAGCTGTAGATTGCCAGGATCCCCCAACATAAGCTTGAATGCCTCAAATTGGAACATGTTAATCGTGGAGAGTCTTTCCCCCAACTTGTGGAGGTAGACGTTGATTTTATAGAATTAGGATAAAAATTGAGTAACCTGCTCTTCAAAAACTGGGTCCACCTAATTGTCGATCTTTGATGTGTCTGCCTTGAAGGCTTACCAGATCGGCATCCACTCCTCTGGGGCAGCAGTCTCCATTTTCTCCGATGAAACTTGGAAACCCTAGTGAATTAAGGGTCTAGAGGGGAACAAGGCATATATCTTTCTCCTTTTCCATTGCATCCAGGATCTTCCAGGCCCTCTTGATTTTCTCTATTTTTTTTTTAAATATACATGCAAGGTCACCCTTACAACGGCCCAATATTGGACAATTTGTGACATAGGGGGAAATTGGAGGTGCTGGCACTCAAATTTCTCAAGTTTGGTCACCAATCTGAGCCACTATTGGGCTTGGTGTTTGGCCCCCTCTACCATAGGCTTTCCCTCGATAGAAACTTCTTGAATTTTGGTGATGAACATAAGGACAACGAGCGACCTGGAGACGTTGGTCTTGAACTCCTTCAGCAGGCTAGTTCTTATTTCCTTGACCCTATCCTTTGAAAAAGTAGCGGCCTGTGATGCTTTCTCCTTTAGCTGCCTCTGGGTATCCTGCAGTAGTCCCTGTAATTGGGCAATATGCACCAATGCTCCTCTTTCCTCGGCTAACTTATCAACGGTCGCTTTCTGTTCTGTTGTTTCCTACTGAGAGGCTGCGAGTTGATCCTTCAATTTTTGGACTTCCTCCTGGGAAGTCTCCAGCTATGCTTGTAACTTAGCTAAGTCCTCTTCTAGCTACTTCTTCTCATCTTTGAGCTAGTAGACCTTATGCTTCGTCTCCTGCTATTTGATAAATAGCGAGTCAGCCTTCCTTTTGATCCTGCCTATCTTGTTCTCCTCGACGATGTCGTCAAAGCTTTTATCCTTGCTCTGGTAATCATAATCATCGTCAGTCATGTCCTTGATAGGCTTTTTGACCTTGGGGACCCTTTTCTCTGTATGGATCACCCTTCGGTCTAGGTCGATCCTGCTACGCTTCTCTACCATGGCCATTTCTTCACCTCTTCTTTTTCTGACTCCTTGGATAAACTTGAGGGAGCCCTGAGTCACCTTGGTTTCCATGGTATGATCATATATTATCTGTAGCTATCGTTCCACAAGCTCCAAACCAATGTACAAGGGATAGCCCAAAGATAAGTCCTGCTCAGGCATAGTCTCAATTGCAAACAAAGAGGTACGGGCGACACCTGATGATTCAGTCGCTTTCAAGGGTGACTAGGTTTGGTAAATGGTGGGTGGCTCCTAAGGGGGTGGATAAGGATTTTTAGGGTATGCAACCACGGGAGATATCAGGCAAGGGGAACTTGGAACCTCTTTGGCGACACTGGTTGACTACGGATGACCTAGGATTTGCCCCAGGGTTTGGAAAATGTTAGGGTTTTGGGAAAAATGGCCAAATGTCTATGGGGAAGCAGGGGGCTGAGTGATAGGTGACTAATACAATGCAAAGGTAATGGGTTCAGTGTACAAGGAGGAATGTGCAATGGGAAAAACTTTAGGGGAATGTTTGGAGAGGGGAGGAGACGTACATGTGTGCCCATAATGGGCTGGTGTCTTGATTACCTGCGTTGCCCAGACTTCCACCTCTCTCTGTGGGATATCCTCAACAAGATTCACAACCTCCTTGTCAATAACCTCCTTCTACGAAGTCATTTTGGGCTACCATACAGTCTCCTTCTAGGGCACGGACCGCTTTTCTTTGGTCTTTTCAAGCCTATTTCTCTTCTTTGCTCTTGTTGTAACCGCTTTTTCTGGTTTAGCTACAGCGGCTGAGATTGGATCATCTAGTGCCACACCAAAAATCATGAATATGTATTTCAAATTTTACTTTGATGGCTTCAAGCCTTTTTCAGCTACTTAGGTGGACTGTACGGTTTCCCGCTCGGGCTGTAGCGACTTTTTCGAAGTTGACTGCAACATGGGACCTACTTCTAGGCTTCTCAATGCTTCATTGCTTGAGCTTCCTTGCATAACTAAATTTTGGGGTGAGGTCCCCTTATTTTGCTTGCACTTGACACCTTGGGGCACGATATCACGAAAAATGAGTGGTTGCCATGTGTTAATATTTCTGTCATAGAGATTGGAGAAATTGTGGTTAGTGACCAACAACTTTTCTGACTTGTCTCTCTTTGTGTGACACCTAGATATCCAACACTGTGTTATCTTTTCTTCACTCCAGACCAGTAGCTTTACTTTCGATAGCATCCTTCTGAAGCCTATGAAGTTTGTTTTGTGGTCATTATTATGCTTGAGATCATACTTTGCCTCTGTGCAGTAGAAGTCTAGCCATGGTGGGAGTGATTGTATTTCTTCAATATGCCACTACATATCGTGTCCTATCGAGTTATCCCTTTCTATCATGATCTCTTGTCGCAGACAACCGTGTATAAACTTTTTTATTTTCTCTATTAGATCATATTTCCAGCGCTGGGGGAGCTCCATCAGGATGAAAATCCGAAGGGTGGCTACCAAGAATTGATGTTGCCCGTACTCATGGACCTCAACATCACCCCAAATTAATGGATATAGGAAGATGTGGCCCTTCCTTCTCCCCTAGCCGTATTCTCATTCCATGTAGTCCATATGCCGTGCTACCTCTAAGGAAAAGTGATACTCGATGTAGAAGTATGGTAGCAAAAAGGGCTTGCCCTTGAATCCAAACACTTTGATAACAACATCCAGTGTCAGTTTGAAGATGTTGCCAATTCCTTCTTCGACAAGATAATTTGTCATATCTATAGGAGGACGCGTGGTTATACCATTTATGAGGGCTAGGGCAGTGCCCAAGAACTTGAAATTAAAACCATAGTACGACCTCCTCTTGTACAAGATGTCAGTCCACTCGTAGACCAACAGTTGTGCACCACTTTCATCCCTCTGGTGAACTGGAATGGTATTCATTTGTTTGTGCATGTCGAACAAGAACAACCATGTGAGAAACGGACAGTACCTGAATTGTGTGCTCCTTTATTCCTTTAGCTCTACATGGCTTGAGTGAATCCCATAGGCAACCCAATCTGCCCAGTTAAAGAAGACTGGTCTCATTCTTGATTTCAAAGTGTTGGGATCGTAGTATTCCTCGTGCAGAATGCACTCCTTGAGGGATCTTTGATATGGGTTCACTACTGTGTTAGTGCCACAACCTAACACCTAGGCCATAATGCTGTAAATAGCTCAGATTTTGAAGTACTCCAATGATATGGACCACTTCGGCCATTCTCTATCTTGTAGTGGCTGTTTCAGCTAGGTATTGAGGAATTTATTCATTTTTTGATTATCAATGCATCTGTATCTTTGCTCACCCAGGCTGATCCTTCTGAAAATGTAGTTCCGATCCGGCAAGTGCCTTGGTGCAAAAGCCATCTAGATGCTTTCCTTATATATGGAGAAGAATACCCTCCCCTTGTGGTCATAAACTTATTGCGTACTCAGATTTTAATATCTGGTGATGGCCTCAATCAGCTCTGGGCAATGGTGGATAGGAGGGCACAAAAACCAGTATAGTTTCGAGTGGAATGTTGCACCGAAAGGGTGTGAGGCTAAGACCTTGTTGCACCATTCCTTTATCGCGAGTCACAATTGCATGATACTGAGCATATAATCATCGTCCCTGTATTTAGCCAGGCTGTCTACAAGAAGTGGAAGAGGACCTTTGCTCCTTTTCTTTCCTTTGTCCTTATTCTCTTGTCGAACTCCTTTTCCAGGCGAGCATGAAGCTGCTTGCTCCTGTGAATCACTCTGATATGTGCTGGAGGTTGCTTGCATGAGGGCTTTACCCTTTTTTGCACTTGATTTTGTATCCATGACATCAAGGTAAATTCAATTGATTGCTGGTAAAATTCATCTTTTTTTCTCCTTTGCGTAGCTCAGATTTAAATTGGTTCAATAATAGAAGTAAAATGTGTGACTAAGCCCTTTTTATGGTGTAAAAGTGGCATTAATGTCAAATGATGGAATTAAAGCTCAGGTGCACGAAGTGGGTGTGGAGCGTCATTATTCTTTGTGGGTTATGCACAAAATATCCCTTGGTTAGCACACCTTATTACTTATTGGTCAGACGTTCGTCCTTGCCTTTAATGCAATCCTCCTTAAAAATTGCGTAGTCATCTAGATTTTAAAAAATGTACGCCCTGATAACATCACCTACCGCTACTTAGGCACACGCCAAGTTTGTTATTTTCAAAACTGTGCTCAGGGCCATTGTCACTAAAAATTTGAGTGCTTTTGGGCTATTTACATTTTGGCGAGCGATCAGGGTCCTTGGGGACTTAGAAGAAATATCACCTTCAGTTTGCTTGAAGTCCCCCCACCTCGCCGGGTTTCACTTGCAAAGGGGGTGACGGCCAGCGTCGCTCGAAAAATTGAGTGGTCACGGGCAGTGCTTGAGATATGAACGATGGAGGGAGAGTGCCTTGAAATTTTTTTTTTACATTTTTTGTTTTCTTTCTTTCACTCCACCGAGTTTCACTCAAAAAACCATGTGACGACAGTCGCCGCCCCAAAATGGAGCGACGACGGATGCCGACACTCAGCATTTTTTTTCTTTGTCTCACTGACTTTCGCTCAAAATTGGGAGTGACTCCTGGTGTTGCTCAAAAAATAAGTGATAGTGAACGACGTTGTCATCACACTTAGAAAATTTTTGGTTGCCCTCCTTTGTCGTATTGCTCAGGATCACTGAGTTTTTGGAGCAACAACAAACAATGCTGAGTTTTGGAGATACAACGGGCACTCGACCCCTTGCCTTAGTCAAATTTTCCTCCTTCCACCTCCCAAATTCACTGATTTTAGAGGAAGACTCCCAACATCGCTAAAAAAATGAGAGACCACGGGCGCCTAGGGAGTTAGACAAATATTAATTTCTTTTTCTTTGAGTAGTCCTTAGCATATGGCTAGATTTTTTTTGGAATTTGCATGATGACGGGCATCGCTAGCCAAGTTGGGCGAAGCTCGACATCTCCCTCTTCGGAAACAGTGAAATTTATATCTTTTTTGTCTTCTCGCATGCTGCTAGGCACTTTCTACACAAAAATACTTGGCTCCTTTCCTTAAACTAAAGCAGGAAATTAACTCTATAGAAAGCGGTATTTACATTCAAAAAAAAAAAAAAAAAAAAAAAAAAAAAAAAAAAAAAAAAAAAAAAAAAAAAAAAAAAAAAAAAAAAAAAAAAAAAAAAAAAAAAAAAAAAAAAAAAAAAAAAAAAAACCACAAAACAACAACAACAAAAAAAAAAAAAAAAAACACAACAAAAACAAACACAACAAAAAAAAAAAAAAAAAAACCACAAAAAAAACACAACAAAAACACAAAAAAAAAAAAAGTTCACATTTCACAAGATCAAAGAAAGCGCCAAGAGAGAAATTCACTTCATAACAAGAAACCCAAAAAAATCACATTCACAAGCAAAAAACCAAAAAAACACACAACACAAAAACCAAAAAATCACAAAACAAACAAAAAAAGAGAAAACAAAAAAATCACACACAAAAAAACAAAACAAATTCACACACATTTTTCGCCAAAAAAAAAGGCAAAAAAAGTTCACACACAATCCTAAAACAAAAGTCAAAAAAAAGTGTCACATTTCGTGACATCATTCATGCAACAAAAGTGGACAAGAGGCAAAAATTCCATATCCACACTCAGCCAGTAGAAAGAAAGTACAAAGAGACAAAATGTCACATTCTACAGTCCAACAACATTACGAACAATTAACAGTCAACTGCCGTCTCTTTCGGCCCTTGCCGCACCGTCCCGACCCTATTCTGTCTTCCCCCTTTTCAAGTTCTGTTCTTGCTGATTCCAACGCAGTCCTTGATGTTCTCTCTTGTTTAATAATGAGATATTCCTCTGATAGTCTGAGTGCGTGTCTGTAGTGGGCAATGTTAATAGCCCGTCTTTGAGCATTTTGTCAGTTAGAATTGTTGTCTTGTCGGTTGGTGCTCCTTCTGTTTTGGTTTCTCCTTCCTTATTGGTTTCTCCTTTTTTAATTGGTTGTCTCCTTCCTTATAGTTTGTTTGTGTTGGTGCTTCACTATTTGATGGTGTCAGTCTATTTGGGGTAGCCACTATGAACCTCTTACATCTTGTTATGTGTGCTCTCTGTGATATTTGTTTTCTTTGTTTTTTGCTTTTTGGTTATTTTGTTTGATAGCTACACTTCCCCCCTCTAGCATGTGACTCTTGGTTCCCAGTTCTCAGCTCAATCTGGTGTCAGGAAGTGCCAATGGCTTGTGGTTCTCTCGCTCCATTGTTTGCGACTATTCGTTCTGATAGGATGATATCTTGCATTGGATACCATTGGACTCGTGTGGATCCTCCCCCACTCCTCCACCTACGTACTATTGGATACTGAGATGCTATATGTGTAGCTCGTAGTCTGGTTCCAGTTTGGGCTTGGTTGCTGTCGGGCCAGTTGCTTCCTCCCTAGTGAGCTGGCCATTTGGGTGAGTCATATGTTGGCTCTCAGACCCGTAGGTATATCTCTTCCAAGATTTGTTCTGTTCTATAGAGACCATCTATCGTTTGTTGGTGGTCTGGTTCGTTTGTTGGATGTAAGTCTCGGCTTTGACCCGCCGGCCCGATGGATGGCACTTTCGGGGAGTCGAGCTACCATTTTGTTTCTGTGGACTTGGGCATGTGCTTGTCCACTATGGGGAGTGATGGTCGGAGTGCTGGAGATGGTTCCACTTCAGGGTTTCAATCCAGATGTCCTCCTCGCGTCCTGGGTTCAGGACGTGCTCTCTGGCATTGGTCGGAAGTGATGGAACTAGGTAGGCTATCTGGGTGAGTTGATCACACTTGAAGATTGAGATGAGAAAACAAACATGAAATTGGAAGAATATGGAGATGTGAAGTTCTTCACAGTTCGGCAGTCGAGCCTTGGCACACCGTGATGAATATGTATCCACAGTGATCTCAGTTATTGTTGATCTGCAGTGCATCGATTGAGATATTCTCGTCTCAACAATGGACTTTCCAACAAGAAGAAGAGATTGTTTCTGGCAACTAGTGAGGCCAATTAATCTCAATATGGCACAGTTGTAGTATGTGCACAAGCTCCACTAGCTTGGTCTTGGATATGGTCCCTTCTTCATGAGGTTCCATGAAGGAGGAAACTATCTTCAGGGATATCAAATCTCCCAACACCACAGAGGTTCTCTCATTCTCACTCTTCTCTATATCTTTACTTATTTTTTGTCCCATTTGGTCACCGCAATTTCTATGGATTGAATATAATCGGATTTCTGTAGAATCATCCTCTTCAGTGAACACATTGCAATTTTTAATGTTGTCTGGGCACATAGCAGTTTTTCCACACCTCCATCTATCTGGCAGCCGTTCCATCGACAGTGCCACGACGAAAATATTATCCATCGATGCACAAGCACCACCCAGGAATGTTGTTCCAAGGTTCTGTGGATCTGTTCT
The DNA here is from genome assembly GCA_028583015.1 of Wollemia nobilis. Classification (NCBI taxonomy): domain Eukaryota; kingdom Viridiplantae; phylum Streptophyta; class Pinopsida; order Araucariales; family Araucariaceae; genus Wollemia; species Wollemia nobilis. The sequence continues at coordinate 61,059 of JAQPPZ010003949.1, forward strand.
CACCTAGTTCGCGAGGGAAAGAAATCTGTCTCCTGACAAGAATTCTCCTCTATTACACTACACTCCAGTGCACATCCTCGGGAGCAATGTTTTTTTATTTTAATCTCCTATGTATTTTGTGGTTATCGGGTGAAAGGAATAGTCGGAGTTTTTTACTTCAAGTGTTTTCATTCTAACTTGTTTATGTATCTGAAGGTGGTGATTAATTGGGTTGTCATTATTGGTAGAATTGATGTATGTCATTGTTGAACTGGTGATGGTTCTTACTGCCACTATCATGAGTTAAGGATTATAACAGTTTAGATGATTTGGTTGGTTTTGTGGTACTGTGTTTGATACTTGCACAGAGTTGGTAGTAAAACTGTAGTGTTGGTACAATGTTGGACAAAAATTTGGTACAAGTGTGAGTCACTTGTCAATTTTATTGGAAGATATGAAATCAAAGTGATGAATGGTTAAGTTGTTTTCATAAGAGGTTGTTTTGATCAAGTTAATGCTTTACTTGATACATGATTTGAGCAAGTTATTCTTTGCATTGGTGATTTATGTTGGTGGCTATTTTGTTCAAATACCCTTGAAAGGAAAAGGATGTCTACTAGTTTCCTTTTCAGATAGTGATCGGTTGAATGCTTCAAGGTTAATCTTGAGTTGAATGATGTTGGTTAAACCTTGTCTATAAGCATTGTTGTTAAAGCCTTAATTGGTTGAGAAAAGATATAGGTTGTGGAAAGAACATGAGTATCATTGTTATATGAGGTATTGCATGGTTGGCAATTGTTGGGTTGTGTTGCAGGTTCTTGAGAAAAGCATACTACATCTATCTTATTCTTTTTGAGACTGAGATTGAGTTGAGATTGAGATTGGGAATTTGAGGACAATCTTGGGACAGATTTCAGATGCAAATTTGGGTAGGATGTGTAGAGGACAGAAAGAGTACCAGTGGAGGTGCATTCTATCATGGAGATAGATTGGTCACATGGAACAAAAGAAACAAGAGTCATTCTCTTATCCAAGAAGAAGAGAATATATTGCAACGATAGTGTGTTGTACGAGAGGAAGAATTTATATATTTAATTATCTTTGTGCTCATATTTGTAATTTTTGCTAACTTCATAACGTGTGCCTAGAATGTTGTGCATGGACTCGGGAGTCTCAGTAGCCCTTTGGTATTATTGTCAAAGGGGAGAAGAATTACAGGAGATTGCATGAGTGTTGCCAACAATTCCAAAGGGGGAGATTGATGTGCAAGGTCACCAAAGTATTGTCATTGTTGTCAACACAGACAGAGAGATCAGTTGATCATTGATCATGGACAGGAGTTCAAGTCGTCGAACATGTACAATGAATTTCCAAGAAGACAAAGTGACCCAGATTCAAAAATCAAAGAAAAGACAAGTAAGAAAACTATCGCGATATCCGACATGTTTTCTATCATATTTCACGACATCTCAGAGAGAGAAAATCTTCAAAATTGTCACGATTTCCACATCTCAGAAGAGAAAATCTCAAAATTTCGATTTCTGACATATCGAAGAGAGAAAAATGCAGAAAACTCACATTTCTGACATGTTGAGGAAAGAACCAAGTGAAAAACTTCATGATTTCATGACATGTGAGAAGAAGCAAGTAAAAAACTATCAGATTTCAGACATGTGAAAAAGAAGCCAAGAAGAAAACTATCATATTTCCACATTTAAAAAAAAAAAAAACATCACAATTTATACATGTTTAAAAGGAGAAAGAAACTGTCACGATTTCAACATAGAAAACCAAAAAAATTCAATTTCGACAATCAAAGAAAGCACCAAGGAGAGAAATTCACGATTTCAGACAATCAAAGAAAGCACCAAGGAGAGAAAGTGTCACGATTTCATGACAGTTCAAGAAAGCCCAAGAGAAAAGTGTCACGATTTCACGATTCAAAGAAACCCAAGAAAAAAGTGTCAGATTTCATGAAGTTCAAAGAAAGCCAAGGAAAAAGTGTCAGATTTCATGACATGTTTTTTACCAAAGACAAAAAGGCAAAAGCAAAAGTGTCACGATTTCTGACATGTGTTTTCCCAAAGACAAAAAGGCACAACACAAAGTGTCACGATTTCGACATGTTCCATTTTCAGAAAGCAAAGTGAAAAGCAGTTCACGATTTGACATTCTTTTCAGTGCAAGCAAAAGTGGACAAGAGCCAAAATATCACGATATCATACACATCATTTTTCGAGTAGAAGGCAAAGAGTACAAAGAGAAAAATGTCACGATTTCAAGACAGTCCAACAACGATTACGAATAGTTACTAGTCTATTATAGGTCATAGATAGAAATCATCAAGCTATTTTAGACATAAGAAGAAAATCAACATCACATAAATAGAATCAAAAATGCATGCATGCAAAAATGAATACGAACAACATGATCAAGAAGACTACATCATGGTAGAGATATACGTTGCATGTAACTAATCCCACACATATATATACAAAGAGTTACAAAAAACATTGCAAGTGAAAAATTTAATAGAACAGTTAAACGCAAGTGCCATAAAATAATGAGTTACAACTGATTCTATTGACAATTTGATTATAAAAGCATTCATGGAAATAAAGTTCCCTCAGTGAAAAAGTCTAAAAATGTAAATCTCTAAAGAGAGTGCACAGAGGCGAGTGAGCAGGTGTCTATGTAAAAGTGGGCAATGTTGAGAAACAATAGACCAATCGGTCTTGTAAACAAGGCATTTTTATGTCAAAAAGATTCAAAATAGAATTATGAGTTGGTGCTTGGAATCAGGGGTTGGTGCTCCTTTCATTGGTGCAGATAAATTAGGTTGGTGCTCCTTCCATCATCTTGTAAATTAGGGGTTGGTGCTCCTTCCAGTGGGTCTTAAATTTTTAGTTGGTCTTGCAAAGCTGATTGGATGGGTTCCAACATCTATTTTGAGGAGTACCAAAACTGGTGAACCTCATACATCTTGTGTTATGTGATCTCTCATTGATATTTGCTTTATCGGTTTAAGTTTTCATTGCTTAGATTTAGAGTTAATTTAAGTTTGAAATACTACAATTCACCCCCCTCTCAATGCCATTGAGCAAAGGAACATAATTAAAATGTAGAAAAGGGAAATATGTACAAAGGGAACTTCTGGAACTACTTCAATGATGATAGGCTTTCAAATGAAAGCCATTAACTAGAATCGAGAGAATGTGGCCCTTCATGTCTCTTAGCACAAAGGAGTTGAACTGGTTCACCCGGGAAACCTGAAAGGGGCCTTCCCAAAAGGCATTAAATTTATCATGGTTCCCTAGTTTTGCCTTCAAGGAATCCCATTTTAGTACTAGGTCGTCAATCGTGAAGACGCGGGCCATAGTGCCTTTTGAAAACTAGGTCCGTGTAGATTTCGTGTGCTTTAGGAAAGCTTCATAAGCATTTTCTCTTTCCTCTTTGAGCTGCAACAACTATGCAAATCTAACGTCAAGAGGGTCCATGTCTCCTTTTTCACTGTCCAGTAGCTAGAGTGCAGGTATTTCAATATGTGTTTGCAGAATAGCCTCCTTCCCATAGACCAACGTGTAGGGTGACGTTTTGATTGACTTCTTGAAATATATTCAGTCTGCCCATAGCACTAGGTTCAGGTGCAAGTGCCAGGACCTCTTGTTCCTCTCCACAATCTTCTTGATGATATTCATGAGATTCTTATTTGTGGACTCCGCTAGGTCATTTCCCTACGGGTAGTATTTGGAGGACATTTTATGATAGATGCCATACTTGCTGGTGAACTCCATGAGTACAACTCCAGTGAAACCTGATCCATTGTTTGTCACTATAGCCTATAGGATTCCAAAATGGGTGATCAAGCTTTCAAGGAAGGTGATGATTGTCTCTTGGTTAGTATACTTGGTAGGTATCACCTTAGCCCATCGGGTGAACTAATCATTGGCAGTCAAGATAAACTTATACCTTGTCGAGGAATTGGGCGATATGGTCCCGATGAAATCACGACCCCATTGCTAGAATGGAGATTCATCTTGGATTGGCTGGAGTGGCCTTGGTGCATTTCTATTTTTTTGGTGAACCTCTGATATTTTTCGCACATCTGGAAGACTACATATGCATTTGCGAAGAGGGTGGGCCAGTAATAGCCTACCCTAATTATTTTTAAGGTCGTAGGCCTTCCTGAGAAATGTCCTCCCGACATTCCAGATTGGAACTCGCCTAGGACTTTCTGTTTATCATATTCTTTGACGCATCACAAGAGGATGTCGTCTATATTTTTGAAATACAGCCCCTCGGGGCGCAATACATACTTTAGAACTCGAAGCATAAACCTCCTTATTTGTGACGTGTTGAGTCGATATGGACATCTCTATGTGCTGAAGTACCACATTATATCATCAGTCCAATCTCTCTCCTCTGATAAGGAGTTGGTAAGATTACCTTCCATCAGTGGATCCTCCCATTGGCGAGTAGACACCTCCGTAGCAGCACTTTTGGCTAACTCTTGGTATAGGATCCAACCTCAAATTAGCTTGGTGGGTCAAACTTCTATGTCAAATTCTTAGATTTTGGTGATCCATCTTGCCCTCTTGTGACCCAGTTCACCCTGAAAGATAAAATTTTTGACGTCAAGGTGTATTAAAAAAATTGTTACCTGGCTCTGAGATACAAAGTGCTTAAACTTCTTCAAGGATCTCATGATCGTATGCACCTGTTGCTCAATAAAATTGTATATTTCTTCATGTGGCTGGATTACTTGGCTCAAGGAGGCTATTTGTTGCTCTTCACCGTCATCTCCCTTTTGTGTCAGGACCGCCGCATAACTCTTAGGCTCACCCACCACATACAGGATGAAATCCTTTGAATAGTCTAGGTTGATCAGTACTGGTGCCTGGGCAATCCTTTCCTTGATTTCTTCAAAGGCCTACATTCTATCTTCAGTCCAGGGAAACTGAGTATATTTCTTCAATAGTTCGGTCATGGGATCTATGACTCGAGTGAAATCGGGCACGAACTTCCTCACGAAGTTAATATGGCCAAAGAAGGACTAAAATTATTTCTTATTGATTGGGGCTAACAAATGGAGAAGAGCCTCCGCTCTATCAGGATCAACTGTAAGGCCCTTTTCTGAAATTACATGTCCCAACAACTTCCCCTCCCTCACGACGAACACTGACTTTTTGGGGTTGATGGATATACCAAATTCTCAGTATCTTTTAAACACTTGCCACAGGTGAGAGATGTGTTCTTCTCTCTTGTGGGAAAATATGGTCATGTCATCCAAGTAAATGACAATAATTTTATTTAATAGCTCCAGAAATGCGAGATTTGTGGCCCTTTAGAAAGTGGCCCTAGCGTTGGATAACCGAATGACATGCGCTAATAGGCAAACGTCCTCCATTTTGTGGTGAACAACGTCTTGTGTTGGTCCTCGTCTTCCACCTAGATTTGGTTGTAGCCAGAAAATCCATCAAGAAGAGAAACTTGTTGGGCTCCTAGGACCACATGAGGAATTTGGTCGATCTGCGAGAGCAGATAGTGGTGCTTAAGCAAGGCCTAGTTCAAATTACAAAAATCCACGCAGAGGTGGATGTCTTCATTCTTCTTTCTCATGGGAACCAGATTTGTGACCCAATAAGAATTCTTGATAGGATATATGATCTTTGCTTCTAGCATAACATCTTTAGAAGTTTTGCTTTCATCATAGCCTCGATATTCAGGTTAACCACTCTCTACTTCTGCCTGAAGGGTTTCACACCTTCCTCCATCTCTATGGTGTGTTGGATAATCTCTCTGTCATACCTCTTTAAGTCCTAGTAGCACCAAGTGGCAATGTCTGGTACTTCTTGCACAGGGTTCAAATCTACTTTAGATCCTCTAGAGTGCAGTATGTGTCGACTTTAATCACCTTACCATTTTCAAGCTCTAGGTCCATGTATTTTTTGGCATCTACCTTGATTCGGTGTGTGACGGCCCTATCATTCTGGTCAAACAGGCTCTCCAAAGTAATCGGTCCTTTTGGGACATTATTATTTTTCAACTGTATTAACCCCTCATATTGCTCATCATCAGAGTCTCTACCTTCAATTGTGCTAGGTTCATGAATAAAAAAATTGACGATATCTTCGTTGCAGTCAAACATCTGCTAGTGGGTATCCTTATCAGGCACAGAAGACCTGTAGATGGTATGAACCGACTTCGACTTCTAAATAGTGTCATCGATCAGGATGTACCTGGCTCCAATGGATGTCAAGATGTTTGCATGTATGGTCTTCTCCCTGGGGATAGATTTCACATTAAAGGATTTGAATGATTACAGCAGATCCTAGACCCGATTACGCTATGCATTAATATAGTACTTCTATGTAGTGCACCTATCTGTGATTTGCTTACACACTAACTCAAAATCTCCAAAGATATGTAGTTGCTTGATTCCCAGTCTCTCCACCTTCTCCAACCCTAGACACAGGGCTTCATACTCAGCTGCATTTTTGGTGCAGCTCCACGCCAGCCTATGGTAGTAATCCTTTTGCTTTCCTGATGACGATAATAGAAGGACCCCTACCCTTGAACCATTTTTGCATTTGGCATCATCAAAGTAGAACTTCCAAAACTCATTTGGGGATGGGGCCTATGTCTTCTTTCACTGTCTCGTTCGGCTTCTCGGGATGGATGATGGAGTAACAACTTATGTCTGATTCTATCATGGCATTGAAATATTGCAGGGAGAACTCACCCTCTGTTTGTAGATGCTCTATGGCTTTCTCCACCAAGTTCACCTCTTTGTCAAATTCAGTGAACAGATGGACAACATCATATTGCAACCCCTCCCTTGGTATATTTTCAACTAGAAATTTGAGGGTTTTCCATTATAAATATTGACTTTATTCCCTTTCAAGAGGATATCCATGTGAGAGTAGTTCAACGAGAGATATCCACCCAGCTTGGCGGTAAATTCTCTCGACAACCAAAACTTCTTGAATGACCACAACTTCAGGTGCCTTGTGCAACCGGATAGATATCTTTGATGATGCTGATTATCTTCATAGGATTACCATCTAGCTGCAATATGCCTTGACTACTTCTCGTATACTCCATGCTGATTTCTTCACAGACTACCCTTGGCATGACGGTAGTTGACACACCAGAATCAATAATGAAGTTATGCACTATGTGTCCCTCCATTTGTAGTGATAAGTAAAATGGCGGTGGTCTGCTCTTCCCCATGATTGAAGTTTTCAGGGGTTGAGCTAGTATGGGATGTGGTGGCTTTCCTCTTGTTGAAGTCTTCAGAGACTCTTGTAACAAATATACTTGTCTAGGAAGTTGTAGAGCATCATACATGCTGATCTTCGCCGAGGTCTTCTTGAGCTCATCAACTATGTTGTAAGCTGAATTACTGGGTACTTCCATTTCTTTTTTTGACTCGTACTTGGTATGGTACTCCTGCATGACCTCAACCCTTTGTCACTTTGTCAACGATGGGTACTTGAGCTTTTCTTGAGCTTGCTTTTTGGTTTTTGCTGGAGGTTGAATTTCTGGGGCCTTCGTGGGTGGTGACTTCTCTTTTGCTGGTGCAGGCAATGGAGCTTTATAAGGAATTTTTGTAGCAGATGTCACCTTTTCTCACCTAGTGTACACTTTCAAAGGCTGCATCTGGGATACCTCTACCTCTATCAGCTTCTTCCCATTCGTAGTCAAGATAGATACCGGGTATTCCTCGGAGACCACAAAGTTTCTCCCTTCTTCAGGAAGCACATTGACCTCTTCATCTGATGGGATGTTGCCTTCAAGAGTTTGAATATAATATTGATGCATCATACAAGTATCCTCCCCATGAGGGTCATTTCATGTAGAGAACCAGTGCACATTTTTTGGAGTGCTCGACTGCGTGTTGTTGGGAGCATTTCTCACTGGCGGTCTTTGAGCCACTTGATCTCTCATCAGTTCGGGAGGAGGATAAGACCTCCTCGGAGCAAATTCTTGTTGGGCCTGCTTTTTCTTCATGATGGCTATATCATTGGATAGCGTTTGGTAGCTGAAAGAAAGAGTCTGTATTTCTTGTAGAATCTTATTCTGTATATCCATATCCGGTTGTGCATGCTAGGCTGGAGGAGGCAACACCACTAACGGTGGTGGTGGAGGCAATGTCAATTACTGTGGAGGAGTGGGAAGTGGTGGATATTGAGGGGTAGATAGGAGTTGAGGCATCGGTGGATTGGGAAAATTTACTTGGGGTGGACCATACTGTGACATGACTGGTGCGGTATTCCATGGTGGATTTTGATATGCATTGGATGAGGAAGGTGCCCCAATGGATGCCGATGGATATTATGACTATAGGAAATCAGGGTAGATCAGTGGTTGCATCTTATGCGTAAGTATACCTATGGAAATAATGTCTAGCTCTACCCTTTGGGATACCTCATACAACTTAGGAAAGTTTTTACATGAGCCAACTTGATGATCAAATAGATGTCTGAGTTGAATGCTCTGAGGTAAGAGTGAGCAGCTTATTCGTCTAAGGGAAACAGTTCAATGGGTACTCTTTTCTATGATCTCACAAATGTCACATTGAAATCTGAGATCTCCTCTTATGGATGTCGCTGAATGGTTTAAAACTGATGCAGTAGCGAGGAAGGATCTGCAAACTCATTGAAGCCTTTAACTAGTCGTCCGACCAGTTGAGCCCATACCGTAATAGTAATTTCTTGCAAAGATCTATGCCAGTATAGAAGCTTTCATTGCAGAGAGAGCCAACAATCGGGGCTTGACACTTTCATTGGTGATGGCATGAAGTGTAGCCAAGGCCAGGATATCTTGAATAAGTTCATAGACTATCTTCCCAGTTCCATCGTACGTGGGAATAGCCTTCAATATAGCAAATGGAACAACATCTTGATCAACTAGATTGAGGGGTCCAGTGGAATCAACTGTTGGGAACAACTCAAGAGTATTTGTCTAAGGATTTGCCATATTTACATCTTGATCGAGCTGATAAATATCATGATAATATTTAGTGCTCTCGGAAGTTGTATCTTACTCAGTTGTATGCTCAAAAGCTTCATCTTGATGGGCTCTATAATCAGTTAGCCTCGGGTGCTCTCCAGCAGCTTTGATGTCGAGCTCGTAAAACTCAGGCAATTGTGGTCCTGTGTTCCTAACTCTCCATTTTGTATGCATGAAGGAACTTTTGATATTGGATCGGTCTTCAGGACTCAGAGAATATTCAGGTTCAGCAGAGTTGCCAGGTGTTCAAATTTGATAGTAATGAAGTGAACACCGATGCTTCGATTCTATTTTTGGGTGCAACACTCGTGTCCCATCGGGTGTTCCAGAGAAACTGTAGGTTACGAATATGCCACTTAGGAAAGTATTTTAATCTATTGCGCCCTAGATTCACCCAACAGATTGAAAGACCAAAAGAAAAGCATACCTTCCATGCCAATATCCGGAGAAGGTCGGCTTCCTATACTAATATACTTTTGGGGAATTTAGATAAGAGTGATGGAAAGGGATAAATGTGCAAAAAGAAATGGAAATATCATTTGTTTCAGGTGGGGAAGAACAAGCAGCACGATTATAAATTTACATCCAAACCAATAACAATCAAAACAAAGCATGTAATAGAAGTGGTAGCTCTTATTCTACCCTATGTATCCTTCTGTTTAGTATTCTAGATTCAAATAATCACCAATGCTCAAATCCAAAATTTAGAATTCAAACCAACAAAAATATAAATGGACATGAAGTAGAAATACTAGCAGAAGGTAGCATAAAAGACAGAGATAAGAAGCAGATCCAAGGATGCTTTGTATTAATTAGAAGGTGATCTATCACAGTAGAGTTCTCTAGCAATATGTTTCCACCCTATTACAATGAAATAACCTACCTTTTATGGCAATAATTTCCTCCTAAATTACAATCATGTATGGATCAGAAGGACCAAAAAAAGCTATAAAATTTGTAAAAAGTTGCCTAGATGAGATCCCCGTCGGCTGTACTTGTACTTGATATATGACTATTCTAAAAATTGTACATCCCTGAACAAGTCTTGTGGGAGGGAAAGCATGGTCTAGTTGAATGCGGTAGATGATGTGTAGTTTGCTCTTCAATGTTCATCTACCCTGTACCTTGGTAGCACACAATCTGTCACTTCCTGATGGTATAAACCTTGAAACCTATAAGGTTTGATAATGTAGGGGGATGAAAGTAGGTGGGTGCTAGAAAAGGATGACGATGTTGGGTGGCATTGGCAAAATTGAGCAACTATTGGAGGCTACACAGGATTTTCTCTATTTTATTAACTCTCGTTTCATCCACTTTCACTCAAAATAGGGGAGCGACCACGGGTGGGGCTCCAAAATGGAGTGACGATGGACGATGCTCCGAGCCAACACTTGGACAATTTTCTATCTTCTATTTTCTCTGCCCAAAGTCGCTCAAAAACTGCAATGAAAACGGGCGATGCTCTAGGAAATGAGCAACATCAGACGACTCATGCTTGCTGACTCATCCGCCCATGGTCGCTAAAAACTTGCTACGATGACGGACGACACTAGATTTTGGAGTGACAACGGGTGGTCTACACTTAGAGTATTTTGGCCATTTTTTCATCCTCCACCCATGGTCGCTCGAAAGGGGGAGCGACAATGAGCGTCTCTGCCAGTTTGATACTTAGCCAATTTTACAATTTTACCCCTTTTTCAAACAGATGAGATACTTGAAAGTAAAACAAGAAAAATAGAAAATGGAAGACAATGAAACATAGAAACTGGAAGAGAAATACTACAAGGAAAAGGAGATAAGTAGCAGCATTTTCTTGAGTTTTCAAAAAATTTACCCCTCTACAAAATGTGACAACATTAACTATAGTCCAATTTTTCCATTTTCTTCTATTTTGTAATTGAACCATAAAAACCCCTCTCACAGAGGCCCCCTTATTTCTAGGAACAATTGAGGATTCCACATAGTGGCCAATCCACCTGATTTTCCTTGTGTCGATTGAGTAAGGATCTTTCCTTTGTGCCATATCCTCCTATTTTTTTTTTTGTAAGTCTTCTCCTTGCATTTTTATTTCCTGTAAAAAAATTATATCTGGACTCATATCCATGATAATATTTTTAACTACCTTTTATCTAGGGCAATTGCCCAAACCCCTTAAATTCCAAGTAATTAAAATCATTGACAATGGGGAGACAAAAATTCAGCCATTGATTTTATCTATCTATTCGACTCAAATTTCTTCCTTATTCCTCCATATTTTTCTTGTTTGACTTCCTCCCTATAGATTGGTTTGATTTTTATTTATTCTCCACAACTTTATGAAAGTTATTATTTCTTAAGGCTTAAAAGAATTTAGTTTAATTAATATAAAATAATTTTAAATTTTATTTGTGAGATTTGGATTTCCAACTTGGAATATTTAAAGTAACAAAAAATCTTTATTTGTGTAGATAAACACCTTGAAACTTAAGAAACAAAGAATAAAATGGCTAGTAAATCCTATATTGTTGATTGCAGGAAGGGCAATCACTATGAATGATATAAATATACCCAATACCATTGAGACATAGGTAAGAATACAATGTGACTCGGGAATGACCATAGTTTGGTAAAATAGGTTAGAACAAGTGACTTTGTTAGGACTAGTAATGAGGGGTGGTATAGAACGTCACCTCTAGGTCATTGCATGAGAAATATAGTGATAGGTTATTGTGCTATTTTTAACTAAGAAAATACTAGTATGATCTAGTACTAGCCTAATCCACGATGATTGGTATGGGATAATCATTTGTGAGTCATAAATAGTTAAGTGTACCACGTTCAGTGTTAGGGTAATGACATGGCCCTAGATGAATTTGGATAAGTAGATAATTAGCTAGGCACGAGGTATATGTATGTTAACCCCTTTCATGATAAGTCTTGAACAAGCCAACTAGTTAGATTGAGATTCATCATGCTAAAGGAGGAGAAGAGTATGCATCCACCCTCTAGGTGTTATGGGCCCTAGAGGATAACCCCAATCGTGGATCCACACTCATGTTGGAATAAAAGGATGATAAATTAGAAATATGGATTTACAAAATGGTATCTTTCATAGGATTTGGCCAATATTGTCCACTTGGAAAATCATTTATAGTGATTCTTAAACCTAAATATAGTTAAATATACCTTGTCCCTAAATTTGATCTTTCTTGGGTGGTAATTAAACTAGTTAACTAGGAAAATTAACCATAGTGTAAACCATGTAAATTAAAAAAAAATCCTTGTTACTAATGAGATAGAATGAATAGTATAACCAGGTGAATAGACTTGGGTTGTTACATGTTGTGTCAAAGAAGGTAAGATCCTTAAGTTGTAGAACTCTGTATATTACCTTTTATATAAACCTAAACCAAATAATTAGCATAGCTCTTTTGATGGACAAAGAAAAAAAAATAGAGGACTTTGTAACTACAATTAAATTATTTCAAGGGAAGTTGGAACAATTCACATCCATGATTAGTGGAAGGGATGGAATCACAATGAATGATGGAAATTTTTGTTGAACAAGAACATAGAAGCAAAGGAAACAAGGAAAGAAAAAATATAAGATCAAGGTTCAAGCAGGGAACCAAGAAGACCAAAATAAATTAGAGAATAAAATCAAAGAATATGAAGAGGAGCTATAAGAATGATCAGGAGCTTGTAAGAAAGAAAGAAAAATCATAAACACCAATATGGGTTGCTAGATGCCCTCAAAAATTCAATTAAAAGGAGGCACCCAAATAAAAACTCCAAGAGAGATGTGCAATGCTTGGAACTTCAAAACAACAAACTATTTTATCAACCTAAAAAGGTAAAAGTTGTGATTAATAATTTTGAGGATGAATGAAAATGCCTAGAGTTTGGGTAAATGGTGGAAAAGAATAATATAGTCTAGGACAAACCTAATTTTTAATCAAGTGTATATTTAACCATATAGTATCTCACCTCAAGGAAAAGATTAACATATACCCATATATAGTTTCCTTGCATGTGGGCTGAAAGCCATAAAACTCTTTTTTCTTTAAAACTTTGAAGAAAATGGTTGGAATTTTTGGATGAATTCAATTAACAGATTAGGACTCATTGTAATTACTACTCTTTTAGACCAAATATATTATATACCATATGGGGAAAAAGGCATTTAAAATAAATAGAGTATTATATGTTGATAAAGGAATAAGGAATTCAAATGGATAAACCAATGTGAGGAAAACTTCAATATCTTGAAGAAGAAACTAATGACTACACCAAACTCTTAAAGAATATTTTTTGGATTATATTTATGCCTCTATTGAGAGTTTAGAAGAGATCCTAACTCAGGTTGAGACAGTTGTTGCCTATGAACCACAAAAACTTCAAAAAATACAATGAAAGTTATGCTACAAATGATTAAAAATTAGTAGTTATTGTGCATGCAGTTGAAGATTTAAAGACATTAATTGCTAGAAAATCTCTTTCAACTAAGATTGATCACCAAGGTTTAAGATACATTTGAATGCAATAAAACACAATTGAATGAAATTTCTAGTGGGGAATATGATTGTGGCATCAGTTATGTCAAATACAAAGAAATATAAGGTAACTATACCTTGAGTAGAATAGGGCACATAACCACTATGACTCGGTATCATTAAGATTTAGTTAATAAAGAGAAAGGGCAGTAACATCATGATAAATACTATGAAAAGAGTCTAGTATAGATTGAGCAAGAACCTAACAAGGGCAAGGGATTTTGTAAATAGAGAAGATTTTTTATTTAAGAAGGATAGATATCCCAGATGGGGCAAAGACATGAAATAATATAAGGAAAACCTTCTATCAATCGAGAATGAAGAAGGCTATTAATAATGACTAGATATTAAAATTTGATTGAAGGTTTAGACTGAATATTTACATCAATCTAGAATATTGTACCCACATACCAACCTCTAAAAGTGATAAGTTATTACCTATGGTTTGTTGTGGGCCTACCAAAATCATATGGTGGTAAATAAATTTACACCTAAAATATATATATAATGATATATCTATTTGGTTGTGTGAGTATATCATTTCTGATAAGGATATTAGATCTACCTCAGAAGCTAGATAGTTGGTCAATCTAGGAGGGTTGACCCAACATTTTGAAAGTATAAATCATCATATGGGAATCTTAAAGAATTAATATAGTTTTATATTTTAGACATTATCAAAATGTTAGAAGACTAGCTTAGAATAGTTGAACCAGATTGCTAAAGGAAAAATGCACTTCAATAATTCATTGTGGGAATTCTCTGAAGAAAGACAGAGCTTGCATAAGGGTGGAAATTCAAAATTTTAAAGAGAATATGCTATTGAAAGGGAAGACTATTCCCTTTTTCTTGTAATAGCCATCATGTTTTTTTGGGAATGGCTCTATTTAAAAACTCTACATGGAAAAAAACAATACAAAATTCCTCTATCATGGGATAATCCAAGAGATTGGATAGGATACTATCAAGAAGATAGAGGAACAACTAAGAAAAATACGTCAACTATTAAGAGGAAGCATCAAATTAAAAAAATAGCTATGGAAATCTTATAAGAACACCGAGGGAATTATTTGAAGGAGATAGAGTCTTATTAAGGGTGAAACCTATCAATAATTTAATTAAGTCCTCTAAACTTGATCCTAGATTTATAGGGCCTTTTGAAACCATTCACAAGAATAGTCCCGATGCCTATAATCTGAATCTGTCACTTAGTTTATCAAAAATCCATGATATCTTTCATGTGTCCCTCCTTAGGAAAATATGTTGCTATTAATACCATATTTATAATAACTCTAATTGTAGATTTTAAATTCCTTCCACCTTGAGGATGTTAGGTTTCAGGACCCGAAATATAAGAGAGAATTTAGGAGTAATATTATGACAATGTGTCTCATAGAAAAATGTTAAAGACATGAAGAAATAGTCTCCTTTACTTTTGAGTGAACATTAACATTGTTGATTGTTGTATGGACTGATAAATGTAAATATGTATGAATACATATATGGAATACTGTGTAAATTTATTTACATAAACATGTTTGATTGTTGTATAGATCTATGGATGAAAGTAAATATAAAATATTGTGTTGAGTTGCTCATATAAACATATTTGAATACTGTATGATTTATGAATGAACATATTTATAGATGAATTCATGAATGAATATATATGTCGTGGATTGTACAAACATGAATTAAAACACAAGGACTGTGTTTATTTTTAGTGGGGGATTATTTAACAATCCTCCTAGTATATATTTTGATTATAGATGAATTGATGAATTATAATTTCCTTTTCTTCCTTGAATGTGGTACTGCTAATGGTTGTTTTGCATGCAGGACTAGGTACATACCTTTGATAGATAGAAGATGATTGACAAGAAAAGGTATGTGGGTTATGATGGTAGTGTGAAATAACACCATGGCTTATGAGTACATGGAAGCTCACACTTGCATTCATATAGGTGCATTTGGCATGTTTAACTTGCATTATTGTGTCATATGTACTCTTTGGCCTTGAATGTTTGAATATATAATTTTTGATGGAAATGTAAGTGCTAAGGGTATGGGAGCCATTTAGGTGATTTTAAAAATTATTTAAATGCTTGATTCTGACTTGCATAATTGATTATTAAGTAATATAAATTTAATTATTGGAATAAGAATAAAAATAAAAAAATATATACATAATAAATAAAATGAGTATTTAGAAATATATTTAATTCTTGTTATAGACTATGCATTGTTTCAATATATTGCAATTGCACCTATATTTTTAATTCCAAGTATGTATTGCCTTAATATGTTTACAATTCCAAGCATCTCGTTGTGGACTCACCAACCAGCGAGTGAGGAAGATGGATAATGGCATGCACCATTATGT
This sequence comes from Wollemia nobilis, assembly GCA_028583015.1. Lineage (NCBI taxonomy): Eukaryota > Viridiplantae > Streptophyta > Pinopsida > Araucariales > Araucariaceae > Wollemia > Wollemia nobilis. The sequence goes on from JAQPPZ010003949.1 coordinate 76,968, forward strand.
GTATTGGATGCTACTGATAAAATGAAGGAGATAGATATCGAGTGGGAGAAAGTTTCAAAGGGAGTTGCATTTAGACCCACTTCCTTCAATAATTTCCTCGAACAAAAAGACACGAGAAAGGAGGAAAGAAAGTTAATGAGGGAGGCATATTTTAATTTTTAGAAATTTTTATTTTATTTGGTGTGGAAAATGTTGTGTTCTCATCTACATCTTCGCATCTTGGTTGTGAGCATATTTTAGAAGTCTGGGTTTAGAAGGAAAAAGTTAAGGTGTTAACAAACAAAAATAGCCACCTCGGGCCTCATGTCTCTGAATGAAACCTTTTATATGATTTTGTATGTATGTTGTTTGAAAAGAACCAAAAAAGTTAAAAGTAATTGATTGTGTTATGAATTGTTGAAAAGTATTGGAAACCTTGGTCTCTGTGTATTAAAATGAATAGGATAAACTACATGATAATTACTTAATATGCATATGGTATTTTTGCATAAATATGGCTATGTATTTCTTCTTTCATTGGACTATGTGAGTTTTAGCTATGAAGAACATACCACTATAAACATATCCTTAAAATTATTAATTCTAGGTGAGACAATTGAACCGAATGTCTCTTATATGAAAAGATTTTACAATTTATCAAGTCTAATCATTGTATTGGTTGTTAAATAGAAATGTTGTTGTGATGAAAAGAATTTAAAATTTCTCAAGTCTAATTATTGGTATGTTATCTAGAATATTAATTATGAGATTGATGCCTATAATTGAATTCAAGTTTGTGAAAATGATGTTTGAGAATTTTATTTGAATGGGAAGCTATAGCATATTTTGTTTTTATGGCCAACATACTATGGTGTGTGATTTATTCCTATATGTTGTTAAATGAATTGGTGAATTGCTACACCCTACTGCATACAATTGATTTAGAAGGTATTAAATCTATTTAGACATTAGCTACGTTCAAATGGGGAATACTTTTGTATTGCATGTGGGATGATTATCATATATTCTACATTGGTGTGTCTTTTTGGGTATCTATTTTGGGGCTCAACTAGAAAAAGTGGATAGGAAGAAAGAAGGGAATCAGGAGTGCAAATGACAATACAGTTCAGAATTTTAACTCTGATTACTTGAAAAAATGATATTTTTCTAAATGAATTGGAGTTGCTAAATATTTTGCATGCCATGTACAGACTACATTTTGCTATTAAATTTAGACTATGGGTGAAAGTAAATTATGTTTGTGCATTTATGTGGAGTTAAGAATGAGAATTTCATCATTTTCCTCATAATTTCATGTTATTTGCATCTATATTCTTCAAGAATTATTGCCTGGCTGAGATGAGTCTATTTAGCCATACACTAAGTATGGGTAGAAACTTGCTTATAGATATGATTAAAACAAACATTAGCCATTTAAAATATGCTAACTATTGGCATACCATATTTATAGTAGGAATTATAAATAATATAAGTGAAATGCTTGCATCTAGACAATAAAAAGGAGACTTCTCTTGATTTGAGGCCACAAGTTGTTGTGTTAGTTAATCAAATAGAGATGACAAGTATGATAGAACCTGAAAATAATTTTATGAACGACTCCTTGCTTTTTAATTCTATATTAAATAATAGTTGATGAATGAAAAGGTTAAATGGAATGCATGGTTAAAAAATATTGAATCATGTTTGCTTGCTTGATGTATGCAAAATGGGAAAAACACTACAATTTTGATATTCAAATAGGTATTTGGATCCATACACGTGCACACACAAGAGTCATTTTGATCCCTCATGGGTTTAATTGAATATCTTGTTTGTTAATTGTTGCAATGGGAAAGGTATTTTCCTAATGATAATATGGTTAATCCCAGCATGTCACCTGTTTCTTTCCTTTTTTAGGTTGCATGGTGGAGTCTGAACTACTAAGACTGTCAATGCATATTTAGCACTTATTTTTAGATGCCTTAGTATTATGAACTGCAAATGATTAAAAATGTATATCTGGTGTAAAAGTCCTAAAATTTGTCTAGATAAACACCTTGATACTTAGGGAATAAAGAAAAAAATTCTAGTAAATCCTATATTGGTGATTGGAGGAAGGTCAATCACTATAAATGATCTAAATACACCCAATACCATTGAGATATGGGTAAGCATGCAACGTGACTCAGGAACAATTGTAGTCTGGTAGAATAGGTCAGAATAAGTGACCTTGTTAGGACTAGTAATGAGGTGTGGTATGGAACATCACCTCTAGGTCATTACTCGAGAAGTACAGTGATAAGTTCTTGTGTTATTTTGACTAAGAAAAAACTAGTATCACCTAGGACTAGCCTAATCCTTCGTGAGTCATAAATGGTCAAATGTACCAAGTTCAATGTTAGGGTAATGATATGACACTAGCTGAATTCATGTAACTAGATAATCAACTAGGCACCAACCATATATATGCTAAGCACTTCCATTCTAAGTCTTGAACAAGCCAACTAGTTAGGTCAATGTTCATCATGCTAAGGGATGGGGAGAGTATGTGTCCATCCACTGGTGTTATGGGAGCTAGAGGATAACGCTAGTCATGGATCCACACTCATGTTGGAATAAAAGGATGATAAATGAAAAATATGGATCCACAAAATGTCACCTTTCATAGGATTTGGCCGATCTTCTCCACTTTGTGAATAATTTGTAGTGATTCTTAAACCCAAATGTGATTGAATATACCTTATGCCTAAATGTTATATTTCCTTGGGTGATAATTAAACCATTTAACTAGGAAACTTAACCATAGAGTGAACTATGTTGTAAAAAAATCCCTTTTCACTAATGAGCTAGAATGAATGATGCAACCAGGCGAGTAGACTTGGGTTGTTACATGTGGTATCAGAGTAGATAAGATACTTAAGTTGTAGGATTGTGTATGTTATCTTTTACATAAACCTAAACCAAATAATTAGCATAGCTCTTTTGATGGGCAAAGAAAAAATAATAAAAAAATAGAGCACTTTGTAACTACAATTAAACTATTTCAAGGAAAATTGGAACAATTCACATCCATGATTAGAGGAAGGGATGGATTCACATAAAATGATGGAAATTTTAATTGAAAAATAACATAGAAGCAAATGAAATAAGGAAAGACAAAATGTAAGATCAAGGTTCAAGTAGGGAACCAAGAAGACCAAAAGAAATTAGAGAATAAAATCAAATAATATGAAGAGGAGCTATAAGAATGATATGGAGTTTGTAAGTAAGAACAAAAAGTCATAAACACCAAGATGGGTTGGTACATACCCTAAAAAATTCAATTTAAAGGAGGCACCCGAAGAACAACTCCAAGAGATATGTGCAATGCATAGAACTTGAAAACCAAGAACAACAAACCATTTTCTCAACTGAAAAATGTAGAAGTTGTAATTTATAATTTTAGGGATGCATGAAAAGGACTTGAGTTTGGGCAAATGGTTGAAAAGAATAATATAGACTAGTTAAAATCTAATTTTTAATCAAGTGTATATTTGACCCTACAATAGCTTATCTCAAAGAAAATATAAATAAATACCTATATATAGTTTCCTTGCATATGGGCTAAAAGCCATAGAACTCTTTTTTTAATAACTTTGAAGAAAATGGTTGGAATTTTTTCATGGATTCAATCAACGGATTATGACTAATTGTAATTACTACTATTTTAGACCAAAGATGTTGTTTACCATGTAGATAAAAATATAATTAAAATAAATAGAGCATTATATGTTGACAAAGAAATAAGAAATTCAAATGGATAAACCAATGTGAAGAAAGCTTCAATATCTTGAAGAAGAAATTGATGACTGCACCAAACCCTTAAAGAATTTTTTTTGGATTATATTTATGACTCTATTGAGAGTTTAGAAGGGATCCTAACTCAGGTTGAGACACTCATCACCTATGAATCATAAAAACTTTAAAAAACATAAGGAAAGTTATGCTACAAATGATTTAAACTTAGTAGTTACTGTGTATGCACTTGAAGATTTAGAGACATTAATTGGTAGAAAAGCTCTTTCAACTAAGACTGGTCACCAAGGTTTAAGATACATATGAATACAAGATAACACAAATGAACGAAATTCCTGGTGGGAAATATGATTGTGACATCGATTAAGTCAAAGACAAAGAAATATA